>VBVR01000316.1:0-57220 GCA_011638315.1 Tetramorium parvispinum | reverse complement strand
CTCCTTCCCTCTCACCCCCCCGGTCGCAACGCCTGTGCCCCGCGACGCCGTCCCTATTTGCCCGCTTTCCCATCCCCCGTCGAAATGTATCACTTCGCTTCATTTAATATCGTGGGACGTCGGCCGTGCCGGCGCCATTGTTCCGCGTTAACAGTGGATCACGGCTAAAATAATACCTGCTAATGGCTCCCGGTTTTAAGCTGACAAACAGCAGCACGAGTGTAATAATATAATGCGGAGCGACGATATGTGTCTGCGTATGCTACGTGTGCGTGCGCGTACACGCGCGCCGTGTGCGCCAACGTCGGCGGGGCGAAGCGAAATCCTTCGAACGGATTCGGAAATCGTGTCTTCGCCGTCGAGCGGGGTACCCTCGCCAACTCTCGCCCGCCGTCGAACATAATTAAACATCTATCTTCCGCGCGGTTTTATCGCGGCCGCAGCCCGTCTCGCGCGCGCACCATACACAATCGCGATTGCGTCGGACCGACACGTATGGACCACTTCCTTTTCAATTAACGAGTTTTCCGTCGAAACGCGTCTTTTTTTTTTTGCGCTCCGACGTAACGCTCGGTTCTCTCTCGTTTTCGGACGGGATTTTTTTTCACCCGCCGTATTATCCGCCGCGAAACTCAGCCTTTCGGGAAATCGCGGCGGCGGCGGCGGCGACGGCACAATCTTCAAAGTGCGTATGGCGCGGCGATTTTATTATTCCCTATTCTCACCGTATTATACGCGTTGTATAATTTTTCGCGGGAGCGAAAAAAAAACGAAAGCGTACGCGCGCCGCAGCCGTCGCTCGCTGCGAGGAACCCGCGGTAGCAGTAATTTGTAGTTTTTATGAGAAATTCTATATTTGCCCGAGCTGTTCATTAACCCGCTCGCGTTAACCGAGCTGCGACACGGTAATAAGGGTCGCGCCGGGCAAAGGGGTACGGCGGTGCAGCGAAAGGCGAGCGCAGTTATGAGTTAGCGGGCGGGGTGAAGCGGATGGAAAGCGAGAGCGCGAGAGAAACGGTCGGAAGGGGACGAGAAGGAGAGAAAACAAGAGCGGAGGAGAAGAGAGAGAGGGGAGGGAGAGGGCTTGAGCTTTCTACTCTTAATTAATTATTTCCGCGACAAACGCTGGCCAGCGGTGGAAAAAAGGGGCAGAGCGAGGGAACGCGCGCGGAGGGGGGGGGAGGATC
This sequence comes from Tetramorium parvispinum, assembly GCA_011638315.1. Taxonomy (NCBI): domain Eukaryota; kingdom Metazoa; phylum Arthropoda; class Insecta; order Hymenoptera; family Formicidae; genus Tetramorium; species Tetramorium parvispinum. Next base: position 56,033 of record VBVR01000316.1, on the reverse strand, counting down.
GAAATACGCGAGTATTTTCCCTGGCATTGACATTATCACTCCGCCCGCACGCGGATATGCCGCGCGGACTAATTTCCGATTAGGTTGAAGCGACGAAGCGCGACGTTTTACCGGACCTTTGAAGGGCGACGCGGGAGAAGGTGTTTCGCGCGCGCACGCCAGCCGGTATTACGCGTATTACGTCCGCATGATTTTCTTTGAAAAAGCTCTTTCCACAAACAAAGTGGCAAATGGGCGCGCTGCGGAAGTAGCAGCTGCCGAGCTACAAGAGGCGAAAAAGCGCTCCGGAGCGTGGAAGAGAATAGTGTGGAGCACATACGATTACGTATACAGGATATCCCGGGGTGTGCCCCTGTATTTTTATTTACAAATCTCTTGACCATACCCGAGTAGATTTTCCTCGAACTTTAATCTCGCCTCTCTCTAATAATTTCTCAGCATTCTCTTTTAAATATCTCCCGCGATCGATCTTCGCCGCGGAGATGACGGATAATGAGAACTTATTCCTCCGATTTAAACGCGTAACATTGTATTTTAGCAGAGCCGAGATATGAATATCATTGATCGCAAATATTGTTTAAAGCTGTATATTAAAAAGAATGAATCTATATATGTATATTATGATATAAAATTAGTATGCATATCTCAATAGATATATTATTGCAACAATTACGAGAGAAAATACATTTCCCTCTCCCTGTTATCTTTGAAGCTTATTTCATGAAATGCAGACGATTACGCCCTCCGGCCTGTTAGGGTCTCGATATTTTTCTTTCGGGCGAACCTATAGACTCTAAATCTCGGGAAAGCGTACTGGTACTGCAGCAGCAGTAGCATCCGCGGGCTTAAGTACTTGACGAGATCTTCGAACACCTAGATATTATTATGCCGCTTCTTCTCGCCGCTGTCTGCACGCGAGTCGCGCTCGTTTCTCGAGTTACAAAACTCGGCTTGCCGTGCCCCGCCGTGCCTAAAACAATATTGGCGGGGGACCGACCCGCGGGGGAGCGGGAGGGTTTCAGTCCGGGGTTGGGCATATTAGATATTTATTTAAGGCCGCTCCGCTACTCGTTCGCCGTCGGTACTCGACGACGAGTGCCGGCGTCTGTGTGCGCCGAGGGCACGCGTGTGTGTGCGTGTGCGCGCCGTCATTGACATAGGTACCGCGAAGTCTTTGGCACTAAGTACCCCAAACTCGAAATGTTGACCCGGTTAATAGCTCCGTGTTTGATTAGACTACTGTAGTTCGTATAAGCCGGCACCGGTAATGCGAGTTTCATCGTCGGCGCGGCGGCCCGCGTTCCGTGGCGCATTTATGCAGAAATGGATCGGTAATTAAAGACGCGCCCCGTCCTCGTGCTCTTTCAATAGGTATCGTGCGCGCGGAAAATTAGGTTTACGCTATAATTAGCCGATAACGGAAACCATGCGCCATTTAGGAGCCGACTGAGCGCGTTGTACCGAAATCAACTTCCTTGAATTTTAGCAGATACGTATTTTTCAGGAAAGTGATTCACACATTTTTTAATTGAGAAAAGGATAATGTAAATCTATATTGTATTGAAAATGAAGAATACAGAAAATAAAAAACTGTAATTAGGAAGAAAGTATAATTACAATAATAATTATATATTAATTTTCTTTCGAATCGAATGTCAACAAATTACTTTACATAGCTTACAATTTATTCCTATTTTGTGTACATTATTACCATTGTTACTATATTTTCTAATTAGTATTATTTATTTCCTATATTTTTTCTTTTAACAAGCTAAATTTAGATTTATGTTATCCTTTCAAGTGAAAAATTTCAGATAGGCTATTTTTAAAGATTCCTACTTGTCGCTGTAGACAGGCTCCGATAATTTCTTTGTTTTAGCAATTATGATTTATGGTCTCGGATCTTGTTACGCGTTCAACGCGATCGTCGTGAGGTCCGCCCTGGAAAAGAAGCGCTTCCACTCCGTTATTTTCCAATTCACTAATTTACAGTAAATTCGCATTTTCCGCGTTGTCGGTCTCGAAGTGGAAGTTGCAGAGAGGAGAAGGCGCGAGTCGGCCAAAGGAAAATCAGAGGATACGCTTCGCTTCGCGCCGGGGTTATACCGAAAGAGGGAACGGCTAATTATCGAATAACAAGGGACGCCGTTTGAAGACAGATCACCGGGAAGCTCGAGATTGTAAATTGCTTAGTTTTTAATGCGTCCGGCGAGAACGAATTTTTCACCTTAAAGGAACGAGCCCGAGACATCTTGCAGCAGCCGTTATCGCGATAACGACGCAGATCGCCAAATCGTTTAACATTGCATAATATTATGATTATTATACAATATTATAATTATATGATACTATTATTAGGTAATAATCGACAGATTGACAATCAAACGTATGTATCGAGAAATGGCTGATTAACAGCAAATAGAAAATGAAAAATTGCAGTTGGAAAATGTGGCGAAATGCTTTTTTTTCAAAATTAAAGTTTTATGATAGATGTATCTTTACACAGTAAATTTATGTATAATGATATGTATTTAATATATGTAAATTTTTTTTTAAAAGTCGCATATACATCGTCCGGCGATCTTTTCAAGATAAATCGATCCCTTTTGTCATTCTTCCTGCAATATAAGTGCAACTTGGCATAAGTATCTGCTGGAACTCCCGGATAGAAGAAGAAAGGGGGACGAAAGTAAAGCCTGGATCTACGGCTAGAAAGGCAACGAAAGCCATTGATCCTCGCCAACAAGGAGGCGATCGTTCGCTCGAACGATCAATAAACACAGAATAAAAGGTCTCGTCCGCAAGCCGACTCTTACACGTTTCAACGGCGATGTAACGAAGATCACTAAACGCCCAATCGAGCGATCGATCGAGGATCGAATGATCCGTACAAAATCCTCGTACAATAGTATCGCTTTGCCCGCGTTGTGCCTCCCTGTCAGGAAATACAACTAAGTTACATGTAGATCGCAAACTGCATCGAATTGAACTACTATATAGTATCAATGAAATATCGATTCGCAGAAATCCGGGAAGAAATTGAAAAGACAGTTATTGACAGTTAAACACGAGAAAGACCAAGTTCTTTTTTTTGGATCTTCGTTTTTCGAACGATTAACTTGTAGAATTTTAAGAAATGTTCCGCGGGGAAGACGCGATCGAAGAAAACTCATATCGCGAATTACAGATTTTCGAAAATTAGGATTTCTCAAACACCTTGCCGTTCTTCAAATCCACTCCATCCGCATTTATCTATTCGATTTCACATGAAAAATCGAATTTCTCTCGCGGCTCATTTTCATCCATTTTTCACGGGCTCCGTCGCAAAATGCAAATCTTGCGGAATAAGTCCCGGTTTTTCTTTCGGCTTTGTCGCCGACAACCGTCCGCAACTTCGCTAACGAATAATCTCAAAGACGATCTTCGCGCACGCGGCCGATAGATTCGTCGTAATGCCATCTGTGCAAACGATTAAATGGGCCCACGGGCCTGTGGCTACCGCCGTAGTCTACAAACATTTTGACGTTCATTCACGTTACGTGAAAGAACGTCTCTCACGCTCCTTGACACCGAAAGGGGCGAATCCAGGATGCTTTGTGCGCTGGCACTCGGCAGCCTCGTCGCACTTTGAAGAATATTCGTGCATGCATCTAACCATTCCTCGGTCGCATGTGCCCTAAAGGATACATGGTATCTTGTGTTGTCGTCTATAACATATACACACAAAATATATGAGAATAAATATATAAGAAATATATATAATTTATATTTCAAAATTACAGCTTCATGATATCTATTTTTATATAGTAAACTTATGTTTAATATATGTAAATCTTTTTTTAGAAGACCCATATCATTCGAAGATGTTTTCAAGATGGATCAATCCCTTTTCATTCTTCTTGAAACATAAGGTAACTGGACACAAGTATCTGCTAAAATTTCCGAACAGAAGGAAAAAAGAAAATAAAACAGAAAGAAAACGAAAATTAAAAAAGTTGAATGTATGTATAATAAAAAATGAAATAAAAGAATTAATGCTTTTAACATTCTCTACATATTATCAATTTCTTTTAATTATTCATCTGTATTCAATATAAATCGCGCATAAACCCGTATTATTTCTCTACGCTCACCTGTGTCGTGCGCGAATCGAAATGGCTTATATCGCTTACACGTGAAATAATAGCGCGAGCAAGCTAAAGTATATCGAGTAGTGAGGATCGTTGTGTTTCGCGCGCATCGCGGCAAATCCTCGGAGGAACCAGAAACGTTTTAGCAATATAAATATGTACACGTCCGATATAGCTTCTACGTTCTGTCTTCGATGCGCGGCTTTTTTCCACTACTTCGTCCTACTCCCCCACCTTTTCCACCGCGAATATCGCCATTGCTATTCAGATATTCGAGACTCTCTCCGCGGGGCTTTAATAAAAATATTTGCTTAGAAAACAGTTCCGTCGCGGGGGGTGCGCCCCTCCCTCCCGAGCGCAAGGCGAGTTATTCTTATATCCAGATTCGCGGCGTATTCTCCGACGGCGATTTCCATAAATGCAATAATTCGAAATAAGACAACTTTCGCCGCTCTTACTTCCGATCTAGAATGGACGATACATATAGGATGATTCTTAATTATATGTCAATACCTCAGGGGGGAGTAAATTTAGAGGCAAAAACAAGTTTAAAAAGTTCGAACACCGATCGTTTAGGCTGCACTTTCCGAGTAATAAATTAAATAATTAATACAATAATAATTAAAACATAATGTGTACAAGAGATAAAACAACTTTTCGAAAATGGAAATAAATCCACATAAATATATTTTAAAGCGTCGTTTCTTTTAATGGAATATACAGATTGATTCAAGATATTTTATTATATTTGATAATGATATATCTATGAGACAATATGTACAAAAATAATGAATGATAAGGAATAATAAATGTATATTACATCGGATCATCCATTTACGTTCCTGTAAGAATGCATTGTACATCTTGACATACTACCATTCTCTTCAGACGTTTCCTGAATCTGTGTCTCAATTCTTTCTTCATGGTATATCCGATATTTACCATTTGGTACTCGTCAACATTCATATCGTAAGCCTCGATGAATCTCTAAGGAAGACAATACAAATATGTAGCGCACGGTAAAGTCTTAAGTGTTAAAAGAACGCGGACGATACCTGATCGTCTTCAAAGATGCAAAAGATGTTATTGAAATTCGGAGAAATGCGACGAATGCAACTGAACGTGTTGTTTGCTGCATCTTGACATTTGCACGCCATTTCTTTCGAGCATAACTAAAAAGGCATACGACGTAATTAACATAGCGATTCACAGGGATGAATTAAAAAAAAATGGCTACTTGAGACTTGCCGTGACATTCCAATCTTTGTCGCTCGGACAACCGGATGACGGCGACTTGTGAGATTTCTCTCCTCTATATTCTATCAAAACTGTACGATCTAGCGATAAATTACGATTTGCTTTAAATAATGTCGCGCCGTCCGATGGATACACTATGCCAGCTATGTTTAAAAGCGTGGCAAAGATATCTACGCTGCTGACTGGCGCGGAAATCGTAGACGGCTCGATTCCTGGACCGGATATAAGTAATGGGACTCGTATGTCTGTTTCATAAGGTTGACGCTTGTCCATCGGCATGCTAAACTGTCCTATCGAAATAATACACACCTCGTATAAACATGTAGATAAAGACCATAGATATACAATTTCAATATTATTTGTTAGTATAAGATAAAAGTGTAATTTAAAAAATATATTTTATATATTGAATGCTCAAAGTTAACAGTGAAAATTTAAGCTTCTAGCAATTCCAATGGTTCTTTGTTCCCTAATATTCAGTTCGCTTCCGTGTTTGTGTCTAACATTATCGGATACGTCATTATAAATCACTTACCAATGTGATATCCATTATCGGAGGTATAAATAAAATATGTGTCGTCCAAGAGATTCCGCTCTCTCAATAAGTCGTGTATGTTCTTAACGAGTTCGTCTACTGCTAATAAAGTTTCCCACCTTTTCCTGTATATCTCGTCTAATTTTGGCAGTATATTATCTGGCAAAGGGCTTGGACCTTCTCTAACTAACCAATGTTTGTCCTATTTTGTAAGAATAAAAGCTACCTATGATAATCTATATTTGCATCTTATTTATAAAGCTAAAACTTTTTTAATTTATAATTTTACATAATAAAATTCTATTTATAATTATAAACCATGTATATTTTGATACGCGAATGTGTTAATATATATTTTATACACATGCGCATTCTGATTCTTCAATTGTTCTCGTATTACACGGTATATAAAATCATAATTAGAATTTTATTTTGATTCTTGGCATGAATTATAGACTGTCTAAAATAAGGAATCTTTAGGAATTAAATAAATAGGATTAAAATTCGACATAATCGTTATGACCTGATACACGGGCACATTAAAATTCGGCGTTCTTTTTGCCTTTGTGCCGTTATATTTGCCGTTGTGTCTGTCGGCGGGTGTAAATGGCGCATGAGGAGCTGGCGGTGTTAACATCATGAGGAAGGGTTGATCACCGGAGTATCCTTTGATAAAATCTACAGCCAGATTACGCTGGAATACATACACATGGCTGACCTTTTTATTTTTTTTTGTTTTGTTAGCAAGCAAATTCTATGTGACACGAGTTCAAATGATTGTAATATAAAAGATTATGATTTTAAATAAAAAAACAAGCATGAATTATAGAGCTTGGTATGAATTATAGAATGTAAATTAAATATAAAATCATGGGCCAGTTGTTTGTTTTCTTGAATAGAATTTCATGTTATAGTTGAAGAAGATTCGGAGTTGTCAACACGTTAATTTTACAATTTCCTTATTTAAAAATAATAAATTATATAATTTTACGATTCCAACTTTTATGTTTAAAGTTTGTTAGCTTGGTGATATGATTTTGTATTTAGTTTGAAAAGATGAAAAATTTGAAATTTTTGTGTACGATAAAAACAAAAATACAGTTCGAATCAAGTATTCAATTTTCTTTTAATAAACAATAAAATTTCAGTAGACTATTCGACGGAATAAAAAATAAAAAAATCGGTGCAAACATGCATTTTTATTCGCTGTATCCGAACCAGATAAAATTTTTGCTTTTATTGTCAATTGTAACGGCGAGTGTCTCGGTATAATACATATACTCACAATCACGTCGGTAAGGTAATCGTTCGAGCTGTTACCATACTTTCTCTCGGTACCGTTTATGGATAACGAATAATCGTAATACCTCGAGTTTCCTATAAGACCGGCCCACCAATCCCATCCCACTGGTACATGAGCCGCGCCGCCGATCTTTCCATACTATTGCATATGTGCATTTATTTTATTCATTCATTATTAATTATATAAATTCATTATTAATCATAAATAGTAAGATAATTACCGACAAAATCAGTACGTGAAATTCACGTTATTGCCAGATGGAATACACGTTTGCACGTGGATTTTATGTGGCAATAATATAGATTTCACGTACTATTTTTGTCGGATTGTATCCAATGTGGTCTATGCATTATTACTTTCTTTTCTTGAGGCCATATTGAAAACTGATAATCAGATTAAAGATAAGAAATACTTCTGAACATTAATTGAAAATATAAGATAATTTCAAATATTTACATGAGGCAGTAAATATTTTTAAGAAAAGTAAAAAATTACTTATAAACAGCAAGTAGGCCAAATTGAGTACAATTATCTTACTTGTAGAAAAAAAGTGAATTTTACAAGTAAAAATCATAGAAATATATTTAAAATATTTCAAAATCTAATTTTTACTTTAAGCGCTAGACTCTAGATTTTGAAATAAATAAAACTTTTTGAAAAGTTCAAGTTTTGTAAAGTCTGGCGTTCGCAGAGATAAATTGTCGTCAGTCGACTCGAGTGATCGTCAAAAATGTACCTGGTTGAGATATTTCCCCGCGTAAAACGTCGTATATCCAGCGGTTTGCAAAAGGGCGGCGAATGTTGTCGGCTCCCGTGATTGTTGCCATTGCGCGCTATTGCAACCACCGGCGATAGAATTGTTCACTACTAAATGATTATGCTGGTACCGTCCGGTCAGAATGGACGCGCGACTGGGACAACAAACTGGAGAGGCTACAAACTTGAACGGCAAATTCGTTCTTGTAAGCATCTAACCGATAAAAATAAAATAACTTTCGCGTTTTATTGAAACTTACGTAATTTGTAAATGTGGCGCCCTGCTGTCCTATGAGATTTAGAGTATTTGTCATTGGCGTCTAAAATTACAATTTAATTACAAATTAATTAAATCAGGAGGAGCACAAACATTCAAAGTACGCATTTACTTTTTTCTTTCCCAATTAAAGTAATTGAAAACTTTTTCATAATTTTTTGCGTTTCTTCAGTAAACTTGTCGATATATTGAAATAATGTTCACTTCTACCAATGTATTATTAACTTAATTTTGGTTTAGTTTACTTTCTTTTCTAGTCCTAAGAATTAAATTAATTTCCTTTTAATTCTTAGGACTAGAAAAGAAAGTAAACTAAACCAAAATTAAGTTAATAGACATAATTAAATCTTTATTTTGTTTTTCACAGTAGAGATAGACATAATTAAATCTTTATTTTGTTTTTAATCAGTTTGAAAGATACGAAGTTAAAGACGCTACCATGCCGTCTAGAATGGAATCTTGATCGTCAGTAACAATCAGCACGATATTACTCTTAGACGTAACCGACGATAAGTAGATAAGTAATAAAAAGAAAGACGTCAAACACATGTTGGTTGAAAAGCGGCAAATAGCGAATTGAAAAACCGGCATTATAATTGATTCTTAGCCGGTCGCGACGGTATTAGAATCACTGACATATCTAAGTGGCGTGTTGCCGGATACTGAATCATACACAGAAGTCAGGCTGTCATATAATCTCACGCGCACAGACACACGGATGACGAATGTATTACACATACTGGTTGAAGCTAATCGAGATTACTGAGGTTGCGTTTCGGTACTCACTGCCAGTACTGAAAATCTATAATATGCGTGACATAAACTATAGATTTGCAGTACTGGCAGTGAATTTCGGAACGCAGCCTGAGGCTGCTGCCGATTACAGCTTCATCTAAATGTTTAATGTCCTGCGAGTAAATGACGAGGACGATGAATATTCCTATTGTATAAACTGTAGTATAAACGATTCCTCCTTTATTTGTATATGAAACAGGATTCTCAAAACGCGAGCAAATTCAACAAGTAGGTGTATATAAATTAAAATAATTTTTAAATTTTTATTTATTTTCACTTAATATTTAATAATTAATTAATTTTAAAATATATTACTATTTAAATATAAGGTTTGCGTAGTAAGTATAAGTAATAATTGATGATATACGCTATTTTTTATATTTTCTCACTGTTTATATTCTTTACATTTTTACGTAAAAAATAAGCTATAAAGAATTAATCACGTAAAGAGTTAATTTTTTACGTGTAAAAATTCACATAAAGAACTGATGTAAATTATAATACGGCACATCACTGGTGATAGCTTATTGTTTCTTTTTTACATTGAGCCACATTTTCGACTTGAATTGCGCAGTCTATACCAATAATAATTTCAAATGCAAGCTTTCAAACTCAATCTTTGGATTTAGAATCTTCGTTTCTTTCTCTTTTCAAAATTTTCATATATAGATTAATTGTTAGTTTTCATGATTTGATAATTTCCAAAGGATGCCGGCGGACACCGCCAGATAGCGCTGGACACCGGCGACTTGTGCTCGACGGTCGACAGAGGGTGCCCCAGGAGCAGGGAAGTCGGAGGTCGGAGGCGTCGGAGCATCTTCGGCGCGCCGGCGCTCGCCTTGCGCCTTCGGGCACGCCATAAGGCACAGCGAACAAACGAGCGTGGCCGTATAGGCCGTATCGCGCGTATCGTACGCAACGCCAACGAACGAACGCCCGTACGCACGCACGCACGCACAAACGCACGTTGTCCCACCGGCGAGCTCTCTCTCTCGAGCCCTTTCCCGCGCCACGCCGTATATCCGATGCGCCGCGTCGCGCGGGCCTAGCCGCGAAGCATTATTCGCGGGGGCAAGCTCTCTGCGCACTATCCACGCTCCACCTACCTCCGGCGTCCCGGAGACTAGCCGAGAGGCACGCAGTAAGTTTTGTCAGGCTCGACTAACATTCAAGCCGATCAAGCGTCGTTTTCTTCATCATCCTCCCCCGCTTCACATCTATCTCTCGCGCGGCGGCGACATATAGCTCGCTCTCGGGTGGCAGCAGGTAGGCGCGCAACGCCAGGTGCCGGTGCCGGAGCCGGAACGCGCGGGCGCGTCGTATATTCGCGCGGAAGTGCAGTTCGGGCGTCGCGCGCCGCGCGCCGCCGGTTCTTGCGGAAACGGCCGCTGAGGGCGCCACCGCTCGCGGCCGGCCGGCCAATCGGCGCGCGCGCCAGCGCCGCCGCCGCCGCCACCGCCGCCGCTCTATCGAGTACGCTCGTGGCACGCCCTACGACTTCCTCCATTGTCCTTCTTTCCGAGATTCTCTCCGCGAGGAAGGATGGCGCAGAACAATTATTTCGGCTTTACCCACGGCGGGACGCAATATGGGTACGAAATCACCTGCATCGTCATTACCGCTAAGTACCTAGCGTTAAGCCGCGTGAGGATTCGCCGCCGCGGGACGCGCGCGTCCGCGGTAGTGATAAGAACCGATCGTGTCTTCCGACGACGGCACGCCGCCTGAGAAGCCCAGCCGGCTCGGCGGCCATTATTCTCGGCCGCGCGAGATATCGGCGTCTCCGTCGAGCGTCCTCTCCCCGACGGGGCTCCCCGGGCCTCGCGAGATCTCTCGCGACGCTCCTCTCCGGCCGTCGGCCGTCGCGAACTCCCGCGCGGACCCGCCGCATGCCGCCCGTGAAAAATTCTGTCTAACTTCTCTTCACTCACAGGGCGACCAGCGCCGCCGCATACCAGACCGGGCAAGCGGGCTATGCGGTAACCCCGGCGGCGACCGCTGCCACGTATACCCAGCGGCCCGCTGCCGCCGCTGCGACTGGCTACGAGACCTATCAAGCAGCTGCCGCCGCAGCCGCTACCGGGACTACCTATGCAGGTGAGTTCGACGCGCGGCTCCCGCTCCCGGAGGGGCTCCGCTCGCCTTCGGCGATCGATCTTTGAGAGAGGGATTCGATGAATTTAAAGGAATATTCTGGTCCGTACATTTATTTTATGCGAACATTTCGTCTTGTCGAGCGCCGATTTTTTTTCTTTGTTAAAAATTTAATAAAATACATGCACGAACATCGTGGAAAATGCTGGTCGTTCAGGTGTAGCGAGTGGAGCTGCACTTACTCCGAGTTTTTCCTTCTACAAATTTTTACAATATTCTATAATCTTTGAACTCATTGGCTGTCTTTGATGAAAAGAAACTTGTACATAAAAGATAATTTACTGTATTAAATAGAATTTTTCTGTCTATCACCGATATTATGATTATTTTCAAGTGCAATAACAACAGCTGCGTCACTGCGATGTATGTTTCTTCTTGCAGCTGCTAATCCCGGTACTGTAGCTCAGACTTACGATTACGGATACGGACGAGCTGCACCGGCAGCTACATACGACGCGACCAAGACCTACTATCAACAACCAGCAGCTGCCGCAGCGACTTACACCACTACTGAAACACATTATCAGGCTGCGAAACCTGCTTACAGCACGACCAGTGCTTACACTGGTACTGCTAGACAAGCCACTACTACTGGGCAAGCCAAGACTTATCAGGCATCTAGTACAGCTTATCAGCAATCAAATCCCACGCAGAGTGCTACTTATTCATCGGGATATACTGCTCCAGCTACGCCCGCTGCTACTCCATCAACTGCAACAAATAGTAAGTGTGCTGACCTTTTATGTATTTGTCTCTAAATATTTTCGGTCCTTTTTTGACCACTAACTGTGATGTAGAAACTAATAACATGAAATTGATCCTCTGACGATACGTATGAACAAACAAAATGTTGAAAAGACAAAAATTTGCAAAAGCTCTGCTAGCATTCTCGATCGTGTTAACTTTCGAGGATTTAGCAGGAGTCAAAAATTTGTTTTTGTCCGCTCCCCCAAATATGGAGCGTACTTTCGAGTACATTCAGTTTCCTGTCGGTGTTTCGTCGTGGAGTCCTCGTAGTTGGTCTTTCGATGCATCTTGAAATGAGTAAATAGTAAAAGTTTTGTGCCGCGCCAAAATACGAATGGTATGGACCCCTCCAAAGTTTGAGGTTTCAATTTCATTTCCCTTAGAAACGGCGAGTACAACGTATTCCGGCTACGACGCAGCGCTATATAGCGCTGCGACTATGTATGTAGCCCAACAGAGTGCAAACAGCAATTCCACTAACCAGAAGACTGGAGGTTGGCAGGGCTACGGACGGAAGGGATTCGGAGCTGGCGGGGGAGGGATGAAGGCAATGCGGCCCAAGCAGCCTCCTAAGCCTCAGCAACTACACTATTGCGATGTCTGTAAGATCAGCTGCGCCGGACCACAGACCTATCGTGAACATCTGGAGGGTCAGAAGCATAAGAAGAAGGAGGCCTCCCTGAAGGTGCCGCAACAGCCGCCGGCGCGTGGAGCAGGCAACAGTCTTCGCTGTGAGCTTTGTGACGTAACCTGTACCGGAAACGATGCCTACGCCGCTCACATCAGGGGTGCTAAGCATCAGAAGGTTGTCAAGTTGCATACCAAACTTGGAAAACCTATACCAAGTGCGGATCCGACTGTGTTAAATCCAAAGCCGGCAGCAGCTGCGAAAGCTGCGTCTACCAAGAAGCCGACGGTGACAGCAACGCCTAAAATCAATTTTGTCGCCTGTAAGTAAATTCTCACGTTTTTTTCATGTTTCAAAAATTCTCAGAATCTAGCGATATTTTATGAACATTTATAACTAAAGTATTTGCTTCTCTACAAATGTTTCAGCTGGAAACTTGGGCACAGTGAACCAAAATCAAACTGCAGAAGTTAAGCAGGAGGAACCAGCTACCGAGGAAGCCGTGGAAGAGGCTACAGTCGATGAGAAGGATATTCAGCCAGTTGGCCAAGAATACATTGAGGAAAATAAGTCTGAGGATGGAAAGATTATAAGCTTCAATTGTAAACTATGCGAATGTCGGTTCAACGATCCCAATGCCAAAGATATGCATATGAAGGGTCGCCGTCACAGATTTGCCTATAAGAAGAAAGTCAATCCTGATTTGGTCGTTGACATGAAGCCGAGTCTTAAGCAGCGTAAAATGTTGGAGGAGAAACTACGTAGGCAACAAATGCGTGACGAGTATCTACGTCGTAGGGAGGAGATCAATCAATTGGGTCCTATGGGACCCATGATGGACGAGGAGATGATATATTGGGAAGAGAGGCGCCGCTATGAAGAGGAATGTGAATATTATGAATGGTATCGACGATATGGACGTGGACCGGGCGCCCCGCCGATTCCGCGTCCATTCCAAGGACCACCACCCATAATGATGTTCCCAGGACCCCAAAGACGACCGGATTCGTCGGACGACAAACATGTATTGGCGCATCATACAACTATTTATCCTAAGGAGCAAGAATTGTTGGCGGTCCAGAAAATAGTTTCTCATACAGAGAAAGCATTGAAGTTTGTGTCGGATGCTTTAGCTGAGGCTGGTAAGTATTTTTAAGCATTTGCTTTTCGTCAACTTTAACTTTATGGATTGCACGGGTGTATTGTTTGCAGGTAAAAAGAATACTCCTGCCAATGCCAATGCTACTGCAGCAGCGACGGTACCAGCTGGTGCCCCACAGGTGAATGCCGATGCTTTGAAGAAAGAGGAGACTGACAAGAAAAAAGCAACTACACCACAAAAGGAAGATGGAAGCGACGGGAACCTATTCTCGTTTCAAAAGGAGAAAGAGGATTCTAGGATACTTCGTGGCGTTATGCGCGTTGGAACCTTGGCCAAGGGACTGTTGCTATCCGGAGACAATCACGTTTGTCTTGTTGTCTTGTGTGCAGAGAAACCTACTAGGTATTTTAGATAATTTCCTTGTGATAAATCATATATTATTATCATAACTTACGAGACTATTCGTTTTTCTAGGACATTGCTCAATAAAGTTGCGGAGATTTTACCCAGTGAATTGAAGAATGTAGCGCCTGAAGAGACCTACAATGTCGGGAAGCATCCAGAATCCGCGGCTTTGACCGTCTCAGGAGGTACAGTCACCGTCAGCGTGACACTTACCAGTCCCTTGATGCGTGAGACACCCAAGTCGACTGCGACAGCAGGTGATTTCACTGTTTCGTATTTTTATGGTGGCCAAGAAAAGGATAACTATGCAGGCGATGCGGGGTTTTTTACGGAACTATGCACCTCTTTTATTTTCATGTCATTTTGCTCTACTCTGCGATTTGTACATTTAGTTTGTTCTTTTCATGGCCCGGAAGATTTTCTGTAAGTTTTTTTTAAGCACCAGGACGATGCGGGGCAGCCAAGGACGATTCGCCGGTTGCCAGTGTACATACGCTCTAACATAAAGTTACTTTCCTTTTCGATATAGCTGCGTGTCTTAGTGTGTCCACGACAGAGTCCTCTTTGTAGAATTCATTTCCGACTGTAAGAGTATATCACAAAGCAATACTCGAATTCGTTATTGAGAAGTAAATTTCGTAGAAAAGAGAGCGTAAATTTGATACGGTTAGACACCGGTCTCCATTGTCGCGCATTATTTCATTTTATAAGTAGCGATGGTACATGCTTTTTCGAGAACAAATATTTGAGCTAGAATCTCCATCGACGAACGATACTAACGAGAGATTTCATTGAACGTGGACACGCTTGCGATAGGAGGAAACAACGCTGAGGCAATCTTAAAACTATGGACTTTTTGATCATGCATAAAAAAAGACAGAAAATCCCTCTAACTGTTATCGAATGCTGTACGCACATTCTGCGATGTGCATTACGTACCTCTGAATCTTAACCGACCGTTCTATCGGCATCGGTGCTACCTACCTTTTAAGCGGATAGAGGTGACACTACCGATGCTGATAGCAATCGTCGGACGTTCTTGAGCGGGCAGAGAAACTATCCGAGAAAGAACGTTTATAAATGGGGGTGAACTCGGTGCATTGCAAACGTACTACATTCGATCAGGCTTATATTTCTTTTTTCACGTTGGCATTATATCACGGTATAGCCCACAATTTAAAGGTGCTTAAGTTGAAATGAATATTAATAGAGAGAGGGAATACCTAAAATCTCTGGGCATGATCAAACACTCTAAGTGTTGTCTAAGCGTGTTGTGCTTTCTTTGTTGGAATCTCAGATAATGCTGGACAGCAGCAGCAGGAAGCTGCTCAACTGCAAACAACGCCCGCGGCCCCTACCGTGACGAAACCAGACCCACCAGATGTACTTCCCAAGGCTAAGTGTTTGGAGGCTTTAGCTGCACTCAGGCATGCCAAGTGGTTTCAGGTTTGAATCCATAAACTCTCAGTTCAAGAACTTGAATTGTCGGTGCCGCATTCTTGTTTGGCACTATGTAACGAAGCATTTTCTTTTATTTTCTCCTGACAAAAACGCGAGACGCGTACAAAGTGTCCTTTCTCTCTCTCTCTTAAAAACAATCTCTCAAATCAAATCAAATCAAAACAAAACCAAAGAAAGAAAGAAAGAAAAGAGAAGAAAGCAGTCTTAGAAACTTCCAGCCTTGTGACGGTTTTATTTTTTATCATTAACCGACCCGTCGTCGATATACGATTCTGTCTGAATTGCTTATTTGATCACGTTCGATGTTTGCCGTTTCCATATCCGCTGAATTTTTGAACACGCACCAGTCGGCTTTGCCCACTGTATTCTCTTCCGAGTTTTAGATTTTACGTTTACGTGTTTCGGACTGTCGTTTATTACTATGATTTGGCATGGTCCGAAATAGTTTCGAAATAATGGGTTTCGCAATAACAGTGGCATCGTCCGTACGTGGGAGAGAAAGCTAATCGCACATCGAACATGCGATCAGATATATTATCAGGCAAGAAATCTCGCAAGTAAGCAACATGTAAATGTTTATCTCGACAGTTACGCGCAAATGCTGCTAGATGCATTTACATCTGCTTCGCTTTGAATCTTCAACATCCAGAATAATAGCAACTGTTCTGCGAGACGTCGCAATTCGAGTTAATACAATTCACTTGTCTCCCTAGAATGAATGTGATTTTCTTTATTTTCTTTACTAACGCAGACCGCTCGATTGCTTCACGATCAAGCATAATTCATTATTCTGGATCGTCCTTAATGCGTTGTAGCCTAGGCTGCGTCTGTTCTAGGTCTGTCTTAACTTGAAAGCAAATCGACATGTAGCGTATACAGTACAGCTTTTGTGAGATTATGTATTTCGTTCCATTTTTGTATATTGTAACAATTATGTGCGTTAACTGCACAGCTTTGGAGATTAAAGAGACAGACAAGCACAAACACACAGTAGCGCGTCATAAGTGTACCGGGTGTTTCTGCAGATTAGAGTCATCAGTCGAGTCCTCTAGAGTTGCTCTGAGATATATATATGCACAGTTTCCTTGAGATATGAGCTCTAGCTTTTTTTTAACTATTGCGATAGGTACTAACGTCTAGGAAAAACTGATCGATAAACACCCGGTAATATTGATATGGGCTAATACTATTAGGGGCATTAGGCACGAGGCTGGGAGGATAGCTAAAGCCCACACAAAGCAATCGAAGAATAGTTTAGGCCGTCTCCAGAAGAGCCAGTGCATCTCTTGCGTTTATTAAATCGTAGTTTTTGAAATATCAATCCTGTTCAACAGGCTAGAGCTACCTCGTTGCAGAGCTGCGTTATGGTTATCCGTATAATGCGCGACCTGTGCAATCGTGTGCCAACATGGGGTCCGTTGAATCCTTGGGTTAGTATACACACATATATATCACTTCTCGTTATGTACCCTTATGTTCCCATGATTTCTCGATCCTTGATAACTCGTTTTTTGATATATAGGCATTGGAATTATTGACTGAGAAGGTGATTAGCACTGCTGGAGGTCCTCTTAGTCCCGGTGAAGCTTTGAGAAGACTTCTGGAATGTGTAGCTGGAGGCATATTGCTACCGGGTAGCCCAGGTAATTTTCTAAAATTTATTTTGTCGCGTATTATCAACAATTTTCTATTTTGAAATGATGAAAAAAGATGACGAGACTGAGTGTATTGTGGAGGTTGATTTTTGATTTCGGGTACAAGTCTTTTGTTCTCGTGTATCATAATCATACATTCCGCGATACGCGCAGATGATATGGCAATCTGATCAAACTTGTTGTTGTATTATTGATCCAAAGATAATACTTATGAATCACTGTTGATTCATAAATGTCTCTTCGCTTCAGGATTATCCGATCCATGCGAGAAAGAGCCAGTTGACGCTATAGGAAACATGACATCTCAACAGAGAGAAGATATTACCGCATCCGCGCAGCACGCGTTGCGATTAGTGGCGTTCCGCCAGATTCACAAAGTCCTAGGTATGGAGCAACTGCCGCCGCCGAAATTCAAGGGACGATTCGCCCGAAAACGAAGACGCGACAACAGCAACGGAGAGGGCACGGACAGCGAGGCTTCGAAGAAGGACAAAAAGGCGGAGGAGATCAAAATGGAGACAGACTCCAAGTAGAAGATCTACCAAAAGATTCGTACCGCAATATACGAATTACCTATTAACTTATCTAGCATAAGGAAGCAGAGTTTTTTTCTCGCCGTGTCAGTCGCTTGTTTAGAAGAGATATCTTCGGATAAGGACAAAGCTACGAGACTAGGCTGATGCTTGTCATGATTTTTAGGAATACACATAATCTGGGAACGATAAAACAAGATTCTAACAAAAGATATGAGATGTATTTGTCGAGCTAAATTAAAAAAGCGGGCACTTTTTGTCTCTACGTCTCTATCGCGAATTGTTTATTTCAATAATAATCGTTTTTTTCCCACGATGTATTCAACATCATGTAATAAGTGTGTCACAAAAGGAAGATAGTGCTATGTTAGGCAATGCTTCGATTGACTTGGCTAATTTTCTCAGACAAATGTGATGCGATTAGTTCTTGATATTAGATTTGTATCGGCAAAACTTCGACGGATTCGTTCACTAAATCTGTGAATTCAGATTCATCTCGGTTACGATGGATATATGATCAGGAAGAATCTAAATAAACGAGTGGTAGAATACGATGATGGACATTTATGAGTTTGAAGTTAAGGGTAGGCAATAGATTGTATTGAGATTTCGTGTGTATGTTGTGTGTGTAGTCAGTACGTGTAGGAAATACTATATCCTTTCTCTCTTTCTCACTTTCTGCACAAAGTGACAAACATTTACGATGTATGCTATTGTCACGTATGTGACTCACGCAGAAAATAGCGACGAAGATATTTATAACTCGACGATTTGAATGCTTGATGATACCCGACGCGGAGCAAGTGCACGTGTTAACGTTTTTTTTTTTTAAATACGATACTATAAAAGTTTCATTTGCAGAATTTCAAGCGGTCGACTTCAGTCGAGTTGAAACTTCAACTTTCAGACACTGTCCACTCCATTTAAGTAAATTTCTTCTGACTTGTGTAGATTTTCTGTTCTATATTTTTGAATGATCATTGAATAAAACGAACATGTGTACGGCGCAACACTGTGAACTTACTGATACTTCTGCATATTCAAGAATATATGCCAGTTTCCTTGATATTACTCCTTTCCTCTCCAGCTTTGATATTTTGTTTATGAAAAACTCCAGTAATAAGTAACTTGAATTTTTTACAGTAAAGGTCATCATACTCATGATTTCTCATTTTTGTAACGAAGTATCTTTAAGTGTACATTTTTCTATGTTCTCTGCTGATTGCGCGCGTTATAATTTTATTAAATATTTATTTCTTAATTACAAGAAAGGAAAATGCTTAAAATGCATTTTTTTTATTCTGGAAACAAATCGAAAGAAATGTTTTCTAAAAATAATAACGTTATATGTCGATTAACATTATGATCGATTAACATGATACCTTGTTTCCTAGATATTATTGCGTCAGTTTATGAATTGTCATTGGAACTGCGACGTTGCGCTTATGACTCGGCAATTCCGCGAATATAATTTTGCGACCTCGTGACCAACACGTCAGATTTATAAGATGAAAACCGAAAATACTCTCTCCCGATAAACAGCATAAACGTTCAATGAACATCCCGATATCTGTCGAAACTATTCCTGAGTATCATCGTCAAAGGAATAATTTTTCGTTTACAAACTACCTTTCCACTCGGACTTATTTTTTTATACAATTAGCTTTATATAATATTTAAAGAATTGCATCATTTCGCGTGATTAAGTTTCATTTACGCAGAAGAGAAGGGAGAAGGCATATCGTTAGGTATAAACATGAGTATCATTTTCGAAAGCTGACTCAAGCAGGAAATTATAACGGTTTTGGTCTGTGATAAATGAGGACAAATGTATATACAGAGCGTCGCAAAATTAATCGCTTAATTTTCTTTGTGAATTGATTTGAGTTAAAACGTAAATTGTGAATAACTACTTAACAAAACTTCATTTTTTGTTATATTATCAGAAATATAATTGACAATCGATTGCTTTAACTGCGATAAATTCTTGCTTTCAATCTTGGACATTTTCTTATACGTTCAATTCACGAAGCAATTCGCACTTTTCTCGTATGATATTGATCTTTGAAATCTTAAATTAATAATCGATCTTTAAATTATATTGTATAGTTAAAATCTTCCAAAATTATCAGTAAAATTTATGTGTTGATTTATTAATTCATTAATAATTAAATTATTATTTCTGAAATACATCAATGCAATTATAATCCATTCTCGAGACGTACATCCATTTTAAACATACGGATTTTTTCGTATTTTGTAAAAAGTTACTCGAAGGGCGATTGATTTTGTAACAATCTGTATGCACGCATATGTAGCAGAATTACGTAGAACGTTCTGGAGCGTTCTTTGTTGCCAAGTCAATACGGTGATCCGCGGATTACGCGTCATCCCGACCAATGACGTGCACGACCTACGAGCCAATCGGCGCCGTCGTCGATGCTGCTCAGCCAATCGAACGCGCGGCTGAGTTACACGTCATGCGATGGTATAAAAGAGAGACGCGCATTGCCCCTGGCTTCATAGTTCCGTGAGCTCTAGCGAGATAAAGTGTTTGTTCTTACGACAGTTCTCTTCAAGTCGTCCTACGTCAGATATAGCGAGAAGCTTTCAAACAAAAGGTAAGCACGTTATATTCGCTCATATCTATTTCTACCAATGTAGATTAACTTTAATCTCGGTTTAACGTACTTTCTATGTTTTTTGAGTCCTTTTTGATTCGGAAAAAGATGAAAAGTAAATTAAATCGAGATTAAAGTTAATCTGCATTGGTAGAAATAGACATCAGTCGGGAATTACAATTTATTCTTGCGCGAACAAGGCGTTAATAATAATAAAGATAATTGTGAAATTGCTCGACGAACGCGCAGTATCGATCGTCGTTTCGCGTCTGTTGCTAGGCGGAAAAGATTGCGAGTTGTTCCGATTGGCGTGTCTTACTGGGTTCGTATATACCGAGATTTGATCGAAAAATCGAATCGGCTTTGCATCGACGTGAGATGAAATGTAGAAAACGCGTAGAAAAACGTGAGAATTTCTAATCCAGAAGTTTCCGTTGTGTTTCCTCCGAGTCGCAACATGGCGTCGAACGCTCATTAACAAGCAACATGAGGGCAGTTAAAATGGCCGTCTTCGATTTCACTGCGTCATGTAAGCAGCTTTCAGCTGCTGGCAGACATATTTCTCCGTTTTGTGTTTACTAGTATGACTTTATATACGGTTCTTTGTTTCTATAAATAAACACGGTTCCTGCTCTCTTTATCTGTACGTATTTATACTTTGACTTTGTCCGTGTCCTCATTTCGATCTTTCGTAAATTGTTAGAATCGTTAGACTGATTTAAAAAAATTTATTTCTTATATATTCAATAGACATTCTATATAACATGAAATTTTCTTTTCAGAGCACCATGCAGATTTTCGTGAAGACGTTGACCGGAAAGACGATAACTCTCGAAGTCGAGGCCTCCGACACGATCGAGAACGTGAAGGCGAAGATTCAGGACAAGGAAGGCATCCCACCTGACCAGCAGCGTTTGATCTTCGCTGGAAAGCAACTCGAAGACGGGCGCACCTTGTCTGATTATAATATCCAGAAGGAATCCACTCTTCACTTGGTACTCAGACTGCGCGGTGGAATGCAGATCTTCGTCAAAACTTTGACAGGAAAAACGATCACTTTGGAGGTAGAGGCCTCTGACACGATCGAGAACGTGAAGGCGAAGATTCAGGACAAGGAAGGAATCCCGCCCGACCAGCAGCGTTTGATCTTCGCTGGAAAGCAGCTTGAGGATGGACGCACCTTGTCCGACTACAATATCCAGAAGGAATCCACTCTCCATTTGGTTCTCAGATTACGCGGTGGAATGCAGATCTTTGTCAAAACTTTGACAGGAAAGACCATCACTTTGGAGGTAGAGGCTTCTGACACGATCGAGAATGTTAAAGCGAAAATCCAAGACAAAGAGGGCATTCCGCCTGACCAGCAGCGTTTGATCTTCGCTGGAAAACAACTCGAAGACGGTCGTACTCTCTCAGATTATAACATTCAGAAGGAATCGACCTTGCACTTGGTTCTTCGTCTACGTGGTGGAATGCAGATTTTCGTCAAAACGCTTACCGGTAAAACGATCACTCTGGAAGTCGAAGCGTCAGACACAATCGAAAATGTCAAAGCGAAAATTCAAGACAAAGAAGGCATCCCACCTGACCAGCAGCGTTTAATCTTCGCCGGAAAGCAACTCGAAGACGGCCGTACTCTCTCAGATTACAACATTCAGAAGGAATCGACCTTACACTTGGTTCTTCGTCTACGTGGTGGAATGCAGATTTTCGTCAAAACACTTACCGGTAAAACAATCACTTTGGAAGTCGAAGCGTCAGACACAATCGAAAATGTCAAGGCGAAAATTCAAGACAAGGAAGGCATCCCACCTGATCAGCAGCGTTTGATCTTCGCCGGAAAGCAACTCGAAGACGGCCGTACTCTCTCAGATTACAATATTCAGAAGGAATCGACCTTACATTTGGTTCTCCGTCTACGTGGTGGAATGCAGATTTTCGTCAAAACACTTACCGGTAAAACAATCACTCTGGAAGTCGAAGCGTCGGACACAATTGAAAATGTCAAAGCAAAAATTCAAGACAAAGAAGGAATCCCTCCGGATCAGCAGAGGTTGATCTTCGCCGGAAAACAGCTCGAGGACGGACGTACACTTTCTGATTACAACATTCAGAAAGAATCCACACTGCATTTGGTTTTGAGGCTTCGCGGTGGTATGCAGATTTTCGTCAAAACCTTGACGGGAAAGACCATCACGTTGGAAGTCGAGGCTTCCGACACTATCGAGAATGTCAAGGCCAAGATTCAGGACAAGGAAGGAATCCCCCCAGATCAGCAGAGGTTGATCTTCGCCGGAAAACAGCTCGAGGACGGACGTACACTTTCTGATTACAACATTCAGAAAGAATCAACTTTGCATTTGGTTCTCCGTCTGCGTGGTGGTATGCAGATCTTCGTCAAAACCTTGACGGGAAAGACCATCACGTTGGAAGTTGAAGCATCAGACACGATCGAGAATGTGAAGGCTAAGATTCAAGACAAAGAAGGCATTCCTCCCGATCAGCAGCGTTTAATTTTCGCCGGAAAACAGCTCGAGGACGGCCGCACGCTTTCAGATTATAATATTCAGAAGGAATCCACTCTGCATTTAGTTCTAAGGCTTCGCGGCGGTATGCAGATATTTGTCAAGACTCTCACCGGTAAAACAATTACATTGGAAGTCGAAGCGTCGGACACGATCGAAAACGTGAAAGCTAAAATTCAAGACAAAGAGGGCATTCCTCCCGATCAACAAAGACTGATTTTCGCGGGCAAGCAACTCGAGGATGGACGGACTTTGTCCGACTACAATATTCAGAAGGAATCTACCCTTCACCTCGTACTTCGACTTAGGGGCGGAGATATCTAATTCCATAATTGTGATTTCGATGTAATACTGTAAATTAAATTGTTTTATTTTATTATAATAAATTCTACATGAGTTTTTAATTTAATTAAATCGCACATGAAAGTTTTGCGTTCGAAGTCTTGACGAATAAAGGAATTAATTTTGAGTACTATAATAATATCTCGTCTTTAACAACCAGCTTTAATTTCCATCCTTTAATTTCCTTGAATAAAAAAAAAAAATATTACAAGTATCCCAATTATCTAAAATGTGTCAAATTTCTTTAAATTAAACTTTATATCAATGTTTCATCAAATAATATCTAATGTGTATATTTCTAGTAATGAGTTTTTTTTACACAAGTTTTGTATGTTTTTCAATACGTCAATGAAATAGCGTATATGAATATACTTATTATTTAAGATAATCTAACATTTATATCTTGTTTTTATCATGATGAATGATTATTGTAAAATCGAATTATAGATATCTTGTATGCAACTTTTTCCATTAAAAATAAAATAAAAGAATTATTTAAATATCACTTGAAGGTGTGTTGTTTGTATGGCAGACTTTTGATTGAAACTTTGATTTATTACTAGCTGATGGCGCCACTAGGTATTTTCTTGGCTGTTTTCTTCTAACTCGCAGGAATTACTGATCCACAGTGATTTGGATTTAGCAAACACGGACCCAAGTTCAATACACTGCGGACAATCACACACATACACATTATACACATTTTTATTAGCGATAGTATAATAAATATTTGAGGAAAAATAAAAGCAAAACAAGAAACTTAATTTGAGTATATTATCCAGGTAGAACAAGAAGTCACAATATGTCAAAATAACTGCAAAATATTATTATTATGTCATTTTATCGCTATTTTAACATTATTTTAGTAACAATATGATGTCATTTTAATTTTTGTTCTACCTGAGTTATCTGACAGGCAAGTTAGAAAATCAGGCTATTATCTATCGCCTTTTCTTATAATCAAATTTAAAAAAATGTTTTCTTCTTCTAAATATAAAATATAGTACTTTTAAATTCACCTGATAAAAGACTTTGGAAATTAAAAAGTTATAACTTTACACAAGCAATGACCATTAACTTTTTAAACTTGATTTTTTTATATTTTTAGTAGATATTTAATATCGAAATATATGGTAAGTTGCCCTATCGCAAATTCTTACTGTATTTTTTCCAGAAAATGTTAGTAAATTTTACTTCTGTCTCTTATACACATAACAGTTTAATTTTTAATAAATATTTATTTATAGCAGAAAAATTTTTATTCATAAAGAGAGGGAGAGGATAAATAATTTTTTTTGTATAGACTGTATACCGTTCGATAATACTGTGATATAAAAAGCCAATTGTGGAAGAGAATTTTATTAATAGGTTTTTACAATTATTTTTTACAATTAATACATTTTTACAAATAGGTAAAGGGGAAGAGAGGATACATTTAGAAATACATTTAGAAATACAGTTTTGTTTATCATAAAAGGAATAAGTTTGTGCACATAGAAAGACAATTTTTCTTTTACATAAAACCATTCAATAAAATTATAATATAGAACGTTTTTATTGAAGAAAAATTTAACAATTTAATCTTTATATT
Source organism: Tetramorium parvispinum (assembly GCA_011638315.1). NCBI lineage: Eukaryota > Metazoa > Arthropoda > Insecta > Hymenoptera > Formicidae > Tetramorium > Tetramorium parvispinum. The sequence goes on along the minus strand of VBVR01000316.1, from coordinate 31,216 downwards.
TTTACTTATAATAAAAGAAATCTTTTCATAGATAAAAAAACTGTGATTTTAATTGCGTAAAAATCATTCGATAATATAACGTGATACAAAAGACCGTTCTCGCCAATAAAAGATGAGAACAAAAGTATTACGTTTCAAAAGATCCGAAGGTCCGTCGTTAATGCTATAAATCTCTTATCTTATTTCCGATGGGAGAAATAAAAGCGCTCTTCGTTGTAATTGTTAACAGTACCGTTGTTGTGCGTTGCACAATTATTTGCGGCGCGTAACGTGTTCGGGTGCAGCGAGTAGTGAATTAAAATTTTCGCACGCGAGCGAAACGTGAAAGTATTTTTTTTCATTGCGGAATTCACTAACCGTCGGCGAAAAACATGTAATTTTACGATAACATATTTTTCTATCGCTTCCATCCTAGTCAATGTTAAAAAAATAGTGAAAACTATCGCTCGCGAAAAATCATAAGTTGAAAGACAACTAAAAGCTGTATTATTTTTGTTTACTTGCTTCGCACTAATTATTTTGTGTCGATGTTCAAATTATTTGCGTACATACGTGTACATTATCGGAGCTAAAAAAATTATATTTTTATCGATACAGAAGATCTTTTTTTCTTTAATCTCAGTTTAACATACTTTTTATCTTTTTTCATTTATTAGATATTAATGTAAAATAATTTAAACGCGAAATTAATGTACAATGATTTAAATTAAATTAACATAATTTTAATTAAATTAACATAAAAATCGATGTAAAATGTAATATACATATAACAATTTATTAATTAAATTAAATAACTTACTTTTTAGCCTGAACTCTACTGTAAAAATAATAGAATCGTGTCAATGCTCTTCGGAGTTGTATCGTTTGTCTTTTAAGAAATAAGAATTTCGTCTATCCTTTTCACGTTGACTGTCTCAATTACAATTTTCCGGATCTATGAAACTCTAAGAGGATACTCTTCACGGAATATTGCACTTCCCAATTTCCTCTCCTAATAAAACTCCAACGAATCAAGCTCAACGGGCCCGTTCCACCGATGATTTCATTTTCGCTTTGACGATTATCCCGCTTTCGGTGGCGACCCGCGGCACACACATGACAGTCCGTTCACGCGTGTGCGCGCGCGTGTGTATTTACGCGTACGACTTAATGATGGAAGAAAACGTTATCCACACAGGGAGGCGGGCGAACCGCACGCCGTGTACCATAGCCAGTACGCCTTGTACCTTAGGTAGGGCTGAGAGAACTCCAGAAGAGAGAACCGCGGACTCGCCTTCAGTCTAACTCGGTCCTCGAACTGGTCTCGTGTGCGTGGCTTGGCTGAGCGTGACGGGCGTCAGTCATCGCAGCATCCGCGTGGTACTCACCGCGTTGCGCGGCGCCCTGACGCCGCGAGATAAGTCTCCCCCGACGCCCTTCGGGCACACTGGTACAGATCGCGCTCCGCGATCATTTCGTAAAAGCGAATATAGTCGAGCCTCACTCTGTCCCTCGGTGAGGGAAAAACCGCGGCGGGGGGGAAAAAAAAGCTAAATTCTCGAAGTAACTTTGTGGGAGAATGCAAAAATATGTAAATTTCACACACTGAATCTCAGGTTCTTCGTTACTTCGAGGAGCTAGACTTTGGAAACACGCGTGTTAGCGGACGTTCAACTCCATTTCACCGTTACACTGCTATAAAAAGAAACGTTCAAATTTACGCCGTCGAAATAATCGCGTAGAAAAACATCTGCGTTTTACACATCTTACTTTTTTTATCCGATGAAACTTGTATCGTTGTCTAATGACTCGTACGAAATCAGTAGGGAGACAGGGCAAACAATAATCTAAAGATTGGAAAAGGACTGAAGAGGGATCCGGGTTCTTTTCCCGCTTGGCCGTTAAATCCGGCTGATAAGGCATGAAACGGCGGGAAGGCTGAAGGGATCCTCGATACGGGATTGAAGCGAGCTGGTGTTGCGCGAGACAACGGATCCATCAGCGAAGATGAGCGGCTTGGCGGTTTGTTTGATACTACTCTCGACAGTGGCGGGTAAGTTGCGAGATAGGTCAGAAATGCCTATTAACCGGAGATGGGAAAACCTTTAACACCTTGAGTTCTAATCGCGCGCTGCAGCATCGTGAAGATTATCGCCGGTTCGCTACATCCGGCGAAAGCGTTATATGCGCGGCTCAAGTCTAGGATATCGGGAAAACGTCGATTGAAACGCGAGTCGAGGATTTAATCATGCAAAAAGAAGTCAACGTTGACTTTTATATCTGATAAAGGTCGATTTCTTAAGTTTTATACATCTGAAGAGACAGACTCGCGTCCGCGTAAAGAGATGAATCTACAGTTTCGAAGAAGTATATTCCTCGCTTCTGAATATATAAATTGTATTAATAATTGAAAACAGTGTTCCTTCTTCATTGAGGAAGCTCGCTCGAGGAAATTCAAGATATTGAAGATGATCTCGCGTTCGCATTGTAGCGGTCGCTAACACTCGTTTATTAATTCGTTATAATTTGAACTTATTTTGTCGCGAGAACATTCTGAACGTTACAAATGTACAAATACGATACAGGTGATACGACACGTATGTTGATCGGGTAAAAGATTCACTGAGAGAAAAATGTAGTTACTTTTGACCTCAACTAATTTTATAATATTTCTAATGATAAATATGATTAACTTAACTATATGCATCATTATGTTAACCATAATTATCGTTGGAAATATTATAAAATTATGGTTGAGGCCAAAAGTAACTATATTTTTCTTTCAATGTTGAAAAGACGAAAATCGTAACAGAGAGAAATCAGTTGCTCGTTTAAATAATTACGAAAATACTTTTGGGGGGAACATATTGTCCTCGAAAGATAAGATTTTCGTACAGTTGGATCGAAGAAACGGGAGAATCTACAGACGCGAACGGACGTGTACGTTCCACGAAAGAAATTGTATAATACTTAGCCGAGTGTAAAATGAAATTGAGCTCCTCCAATTTTAAGATCCGTCTATCTATCTTTCGTGTATTCAAGTATAATCTCTCATCTCACGTCCCGAATCACTAAAGCATAAAGCTAAATTTTCGCTAGCTGCCGCTCGACATTATTTGATCGTTATCAATTACGGTTGACCAAATAGTAAAATGGATCCAATTTCCAATTTCCGATTAAGCACCATCAGCAGATCCATCAAAATGAATATACAAATACATATATAACACACATACACACTTATATATACTTATATATATTTATACAACGAGGAAATTTGATACAAAACGACTTTGTGTTTAAAATGAAAGAAATTTTATTGATAAAAAAAAACAAATAACTCTTTAGATAATTGTCAAATGTATAATTAAAAATATAGCGAATTTGATCGCTCTAAAATCTGTATTTTAACATGTTTCTCTGTCTCTTTTTCTCTCTTTCTTTTGACTTTTTTAATTAAAAACGTTTGAAAATTTTATATAAACGTAAAAATGTACAAAAGTGTTAATAAGTCACATTATTGGACTTTGCCCGTCAGTATATACTTTTACATTGAAACCTTTTACCGACGAAGGACCCGTGTAGAAATTAAACTCTAGAAATAGAAACAAAAATGGTCCATGAATCGTTAAATACGCTCCTGCGTCGTGTTCAACTCGCGTTCATAAATTTGCTGTTCTTTTTCTTGCCGCATATTGTCTGATTGTAATATACAGCGTCGACCTTACCGCAGCCGATTCCCGTACGTGAGGCAACGAATATAAACCACACGAGCCCGCGATGTCCTACAACGCCGGCCTTCGTCCATTAATTCTTTGGTCAGTCCGATGCCCGTTATAATAAAAGTACCGATATTTCCTTTCTTTATTTTCATCTTCAACAAAATATCTTCAACAAAAGTGTCACGAATTAGAATTCGGCCGAATTAAAACTGACATAAAGTTAAGGATATATCGGAAGTACAAATTAGATAAAAGTGCATGAAATTTAAAATACTTGCCTGATAAAAGTGCATGAAATTTAAAATATCTATGCCTTACACATAGTAAATCTAGATGTAAGGAACTCGAACTATAATTAAAGTCTTATTTTTACTCCTAGAAAGGTATTTTTCATATTACAAATGTTTTTTCCAACATTATTTGTGTTACTGATCGCTATTTTTGTCAGTTTATAATTTATTTCTTTAAAACGATGTAGTGAAGATAATTAAAACTTGGTAGATAGTTTCATCCGTATACTGGATGTACAAAAAAAAAATTGAAAACATTGGTACCATTTCTTCAATATTTTTATCCTTCAAGATCGTCTCTTTCCATAAGAATACGTGTGAAATCAGTGAAAATTGAAATCGTTATTATTCAGTTACTATTTAGTGGATTCGTTAAAATTTTTTTTGCAGCATATCAGGAAGGCTAAAAGAACAACCCTACAAATTTTTATCGACTTGGTACTATTTCGAAGATAGCTCTGATACATCCTTAGAACACAAAATTATGACTTTAAACGTCATCTCGCACGTTTGACGTTTAATTATTGAAAATCGACACGCCCTTCTAGTGGAGTCTTCCCGCATAAGCTGCAAAGTTGCTGGGAGTTGTCCAAAGTGATCGGGGGACTCGACGGGCTTTTTGTCCGCTGCGTTATTGTCGAGAGGACGGCAAAGATGCAGCAGCGGGGCTCTTTGAGTATGACGGCGTTTTTGCGATCGCGTCTCCGTGACGCAGCTGCGAGCCAGAAGTCGCGAGGTCCACGGAGGACATGATCCGATTTCTTTCGACGTCGAGATATCGCCGTTGAGACGCCGGTCCTTTCTCGCATTTCGTCTCCTTCGTCGCGTCGCGGCGCGGCGTGCCGCGCCGCGCTCTCGCGTTTGCGTGCTTTCTTTTGTGTTTTCTCGCCGTTCTGTTGGTTCGACCCGGTCTAAATATAGAGGCGTCGCAAGGGTCTGTTCCGCGGCCGACGGGTCAGAAGTAACTTGTCGCTATTAGCGGACGAGGGTCGAGAGCGGACGCCGAGCGTCGTGTAGGAGAGCTCGCGAGAAGCGCGGAGGCTCAACTTGGAGTCACGACTCCGGATGGAATTGGGCCGCGGAGAGGATTTATTAAATTTTCTCGCGCAGCTTTTCCGGGTTACCCATTCCTCGCCGCCGCCACGCTATGCGTGCGAAACGCGCGGGCGAGCAAGCAGACCGAAATAGGATCCGTTATTTCGGAAACCGATCGAGAGATGGATCGCGAACTTTCGGGAAAAATAAGTAGGGGAACTTTAATTTCCCCGTTTCGTTGCAGCGAAGCGGGAACAGTCGGTACTTCGGCGTTACAGTTGAGGAGAGAATTAGCTTTTAATTCGTCAAAGAACCGGTTATTACCGCGCGATACTTATCGCTTTTCCGCGTTCTTTGTTATTATAGTATCGCCAATTATTCCGCCATTTTTCCTTCAATTACGCCGCGACCCTCAACCCCCGATCTTGGTAAGCCGCACATTGCTCTCCGGTTTCTTTTGTCAAGTTCGAAAATGACGGTACGGACAATTAAAGTGAGAGGAAAATATAGGCGATAGATTCCCGCCGATCGTGACGCTCGACGTTTACCCGCACCGTCGTTCCACCCCGGAATCACCATCGGCATTTCTGTCGTTTCAAGTGGGTTCGCTTTCTCACGGTACATTGGTTCCTTCCGTGGACCGGCTGCTGCGGGCGAACTCCATTCCCCAAATTCCGCTTCGCTGTTCCCTACTGTCATAGCAGTTTCTCTCCCACCCGACATCGACTGCAGCGAGCGAGCGGCGCGCTTGCAACCTCGGAGTGCCGTTGCCGTCCTTAAGCAGAGAAAGACTCCACGTCGAGAGACTCCACGTGTTTCTCTTCTGTCGTTTCCCTTAAGCGCCTCTTCACTTTGCGATTATCGGGCCGCGAAGATCGCAGACGGAAGGAGATTCTCCCGCGCGACACGCGACGGAAGAAATGTAAGAGCATCGAGTTTACCGGATCGCTCACGAGACGAGCAACGACCCAGGGGGGTTGAAGATCCCATTAAAAAATTCGACGCTTTTTGCGATAGTTTCATCTTTAAAGTGTATCTTTTTGTTGAATCTCTTCTGTAAAAAAGCGACGGTAACACATTAAGATAATAACGACGCTCTTTTCATGACATCACATTAAACTCCCGGAGAGACTCGCTTCGAAAAATACAATTCTACGCTCGTATTACGGAACGCTAAATTATGGAAAAAAAGGTGGAAATATATTTAGCGCAAAAATATCTCTGCGAAATAATCATATCAATAATTTAAGCTTCAATAGAAATTAGATTAAGTTAGGATTCTTGAAAATTAAAAAGAATAACGAACTACACGGAGAGAATTTTCTCTAAAAATTTAACCAAAAATCATGCTAATTGTGGGATAACTAATATTTCGAAGATTTTTATAAATTCTCTCTGATTTATTCATATCTATCACAGTAAAATAGAAAATCTGTTTAATTAATATTACAATCTGCTTGGTTATTTTTATTATGTAGTTCATAAAATTTCTGTTGTATATTTCTATTGTTAATTCCTATCATTTTCGGTAATATTTAGTAGGTTCCTTATTTTTATTTAATTGTCTATAAGTTATCCCACTCTTATCACCAAACAATGTTAAAATTTGTGAATTTTACGGTAAAATATAACGAAAAATTCTCTCCGTGTACAGAGAAACATATTGAAAGTCAACGAGGATCTTGGTATTAAAATATATTTCAACAAATTTCATAATTCAATTAAATTTGAATTGTTTACCAAGTTTTCCCTTCTTCATATTTTGTTATTCTTTTCAAGCTTCAATCGATTCATAATAATCGCTTGACCGCAGGGGAAATCGCAAAAGACTCCCCCGGCGAGATAACTTGGCGACGACGTCTCTTCTGCTTTCCGCCCAGTTCCTTATTAACGCTTATAGAAGCAGTTTATGGGCGTGATTATCGATGATTATTTTCAATCGCGATCCCCCTGTATTTTTACACCGCGCCGCATCGGCACGTCCGTTAACCTGTTATTTTTCGCCCCGAATCGGGTTACGAGTCACTGGAACACGCGCACACAATCCGGGGAATGCTCGCGGCGATCGAATGGATAAAACGTGCCCCGTAGTAACGGGAGGGCCGGGCAGTGGTGCGAGCAATTTGCGCATACCCGGATACCCCGCAAATTGATCCAGCCGGGATTTTTATTCGAATTTTCCTCGACTCTGGCCCTATTTTTGCGCACAATTCCACGGCCATTACGTATGCTAATGAGTTTTGCAACTCGGGCGTGTGCACGCCCGTTCGGGCGCGCGTGCACGCCCTGTTTGCTTTGGCGGAAACGTACGGGCGATAAATCACGCTGAAACTCGCGGGTAATTGCACGCGTGTCCGCGGTACGTCGGTAAGTATCCCTCTCGAAATCCGATCTCTCGTTTTGTCTACGATTAGATCCGGCCCCGTGGCGCGCGGCGACGCGGACCAGCGCCGATCGCCGTGCGCGCGGTGCGACACCATAGATTCTTAAGGAGACCACCGTTCATTCACGCGCGACGAAGAGACGTCTCGTCAGCTAGTTACAAGTAAATGCTTCATTTTTAGCAATTTTTTAATCCACCGCCAAAAATAGGACTCTAATAAGGGACTCTCGGACTATTGAAATTAAAATTAATGTGAAGATAAAAAGAGGCAATGAGAATCAATGCGGATGTTAGTACATATATATCTTGAATTCTATATTTAAATATTACATTCATATATAATTTAATATGAAAACGTGAAATTTTTTAAATTTCTCATTAATTTCTTATGTCCGCATGGTAAATACGTATCTGTCTAAAAACATGTTTCGTTTTAATGTCAAGTTTTGAGCTGTATGGAAAAAAATACTCTATCCTCTTGAAAACTCATCTTCATTTCTGTGAAAATCGTAAAAAATCACATGCAAAATGCAAAAATGGGAAATGCGCGAAACATGCACTGAAAATTGATGGAGAATTTTTTCATTCATATACTAAATAAAGTCTTTCTTATAGTGATATTTCCTGAGCTTTAATCAGCATCATTTTCGAATAAAGGTAATTATAAAGAGTTATTTCTAAGTAAATTCATATAAAAATAAAATTAGATAAACATTACGTAAACATTAGATGAACATAGATGAAAAGTTTTTAAGAATAATTATTTTATTTTGAACGTACTATTAAAGTTATAAAATTAAAATAAAAATCGCAGATTCAACATAGCGAGCATGAGAGACGTAAAATAAATAACTGTCCTTTTTGACGTATCTGTTTTCAGGGAGATTTATAAAATTGCTAATTTTGAAAATCACATGCGATTTAAAAAAATTTGCAAAATAGAGGATATGAGGAATTGAAGAGCATATAATTTTTATCTTTTGTAATTTGAAATAGCAATGAAACACTAATAATAATTTTCCCTATTTGAATTCAAGATTCCTAATTGCCATTGATATCACTTCCATTTGAATTCTTGCTTGTACTCGCTAATTAAATCCGCATTTCTGATCAGCCGATGATTTTATAACTTTGCAATTGAACAAGCCAATGCGGTAATGCATATATATGTGCAAGTACATGCGCGAGTACGGCGAGATGCATTTCCATATGCATGCACCAACAACCCGGATGGATGCGTGCACTTTCGGTATCCCGACGTACATGCGTATTTCATTTTCACCGAAGCCCTTTTACATTGTTACCCGAACACAAATACCGAACACGAAAATGCTTTAGGCCACTATTGTTCACGGGCAGAGAGAGAGTCACCAATTTATATCAGAAATTCGAACCTATCCGCCGCCGCCGCCGCCGCTGCTGCCGGATGATAATAGCCCGAACGCCTTACGTTATTTATGGCTGTAACAGACACGTGAAACGGTATTAATTAATTTCCGCACTCGGCGACATAGCTCCGCTAAATTTATCGCGTATAGTAAAATTCGCGAGTTCATCCTCAATGCGCAGTTTCCATATTTCGCAGAAAGTTTTCGCACGATTTTCTGAGGATTCGCGCTTGTGTGATGCGTCGCGCGCAATAAAACGTTTTTAACAATGCCGAGGGAAAGAGTATTTATTGCCGTCAACAATGGTTTGTTGTTCGATAAAGTTTTATGCGAATGCGCACATCCAGGAGAGATTTTATCCTGTTGGCAATATTTCATTTGTTATTTATTTTTCGACATTTTACATATTTACATGAAATGCAATTCGATAATTAAATCACGGAAATGTATTTTGATCCTCTCTCTTCCTGCTCCCCTTCCAAAACTCTTTAGGAATTTAATATATATGTATGCGCGTAAAAGGCAGTTACCGTTAGTGTATAAATTTAATATAAAAAAATGTGACAACATCGTAAATAATATCGACAGCATAGATTATATATCGCAATGCGCGAGCATCGTAGCGTGTCCAAGATCGAAATTAGCCATGAAATTGCGTCGACTTCGAAGTTACAATCGCGGCAGGATTTTTTTAAATCGCCGATTACTCCGGGCGATTATTAATTGGATCTCCGATCCGGAACTGTTTCACATTGCAGATCTGAGCAACATTTATTTTCATTTGCGTCTTTCATCGTGATGTTTCATTAAACGTAATATATAACGAGAGAGCCGAGCTGGCTTCCTCTTGCCGTGGCCAACTATCGTATGTTTCGTCAGAGTACTGTAATGACGACTTTTCTAGCAGACAATTATCAGGTGCGCGGCTACGGCTGAATGCAAGCAGCGAATTTCTTCGAATATAGGAATATAAAATCTCAAACTGTTCCGTATATTAATCGAAACCGAGATCTTTTCAAGTCTCGAAAGTCTTCAAACACTTTGAAGCTATGTGTGTCTTCCTTAATAACAATAACTTACGTTATTGTTTCAATCCTTTATGTAATAGACACGAAATTTTTTATTTCAAGTACTCGAAATAAAGTTTTGTGCCTGTTAAATAAAGATTCGACGCATTGAATGTTTTAGATATCTAAACATTTGTATTTTTCTTTCTCCGAGGGAAGATTTACTAGGCACTTGAGACGTTCAAGATTTTCAGAAGTTCCGTTTTCCGATAATATTTGAAGTGATTTAAATCTTTATACGATCAAATTGAGAACTTTTCAAGGGACGGATTCAGGCGCCCATTACTAAGCGCAGATCCTCTCGATCGCCTGTAATCATCGTGAGGTTTGTTTCTCTTTTCCGCCGTGATCGGAATCGATCCCCGGATGATGGGAACGTTGTTTATCGCTTTTCGCAGCGGCGGATAATTTCAAGAGTAATCGCGTCCCCGCGCAGCGCGCGTGACGGAAGGCGGTTATTATAATATACCGCCAACTGCATAATATGAACCGATCGAAAGAGCGATTATCGAGGTGTGCAGATTGCAGGATCCGAGAATGGAGATCTGTCGAGAACGTCAGCGAAACGATCGCTCGCACGAAGACATGATACGTCGCACCGCGAGCGAGAGACGTCGCTTCTGCGGTCGCTAATATCCGTTATAATAAGCGGCGAACGGCACGCGAACCTGATACACGAGTCGGTCCCCTGCGAGTCCCTGCCGATCGTCGTACCCCGTCGTACCCCGTCGACGCTGGGTCGGGCAGCCTTCTGCGGCTTCGATAAGTAATTCGATAGAACTGTGTCAGTGCCCGTCTCGCAGCGGAGGAAAACTTCGTACCGCCTTAAAAGCAGTTTCTGGCGCGGAAGAGTAGACGTCGTCGTCATCGTCGTCGTTTCTGGAAAAAGTCTCTCTTCGTATGAAATACGCTCAACTGTATCGTTCTCTTCCTCCTCCCCTCGGGCGAGATCCATCTCGCGGTTGACGGGCGTCGCGAAGATCGGACATAGTGATAGGAACTTTTCCGTACACCGGAGAAAAATTACACAATTTCTTTCTTCCCTTTTTTCCCCAGAAACGTAAAGCTAAAATCTAGATTTCAGCGTACGTTTAGGAAATTATTATTAATAGGAAATTGTACGAGATGGCGATGCATTTATTGGGACATCTCGATTCGCGCGAGCCAGAAGCGACACTGGACAATCTACAATTCGTATCTGACTTATTAATATTTAGAATAGAATTCTATTTATGTGCCACGTGATTCAAGAAAGTTTGAAATTCGCAAAATACACTTAGTACAAAGTATAAAAAAATATACGACATTTATACGTGGAATTCTGTTCTCTTGAAATCTGACGCGAATAATAAATCGTCTAAAGTGGGCTTTAGGTTTCCGCAAAGTTACCCTCGAAATACCACGTCACGTTAAGTACATGGATAAGGAACAAAAAAAGGAAGACGCGAAACTATTTATCGCGGTATAGCGACAGACATTTCTTTATAGGGCCATCTCCTGCATAATTGCCGAAGTTTAAGCGATATCGGGCGATCCGCGGAAAGTGCTATAGAAAATCCATGGCATTAAAGCGCAAAACTTAGGCACGCAGTTCTCGGCGTATACGCCGAGACAGCCGAGGGGACGGGGGGGGGAGAAGGAAGCCACCCTGGCGCTCTTCCTCGCGCGAACGTCATTACTTATTCCCGCGTAGCGCGGAGCCTGGTGACGACAGATTTATCGAGTGAAAAATTCAAGGGGGAAGGAACACGACAGCGTCGCGCGCTGTCTTCGGTTTCGGACTGCCAAATGGGAAAACGTTGTTCCTGTTGCGGCGGAGATTGCCCGACCGAGGACGTCAGTCCGGTCCGAGGCGCGAGAAAGTGCGCGCCGCAAATAAATCGACGTGACCGATATCTCCTCTCGTCGTCGGAAGCCCATCTCTCCTTCTCGAGGGGGGAAAAAAAAAGAGGACCGCAGTTTACCGGAAGCCGCGAATAATTTAGATGCCGAGAGGTATCGTCTTTTCTTTTTTCTTCTCCCCCTTGCTCCCCCTCTTATTCGCGATACCTCTCCCGACGGAAGAGCGAAGCAACCGCGGAGGAGACAGGGATCGATTTTTATACGAGCGCGTTACGAAAATTAATTACTTCTTTTCCGTGCGCCGCGTCGGGCTCTTAACTCTTAAGCGAATCATGCAAATAAAGCATGCGGTAAACGCTTTCGTTTTTTTTTTATTTATCAAAGCAAGTATCATAAATATCAAACACGAGCGCACACCCGCTTGAAGCTGCACTCATTTCCACACACGCAAAAATATTGCGAGAACACATGGATGATAAATAACGAATCAGTTTTAGTTCCACCCAGACGAGCGTCCGATGATCGTTTGAAGTTCCAGCAGCGGTGAAAGAAATTTACGCGCGCGAGAAAATTTCGAAATACAAGGCAAACGCTTTGAAGTAAAGAGACGAGAATCGACGAGAGTTGCAGCGTGCGCTCTTCGCCTTCTCGGACAGCAGATATTCCTACATCATTCTGTCCCGCGTTAAGAGCAGCTCCTTTCCGGTCGCGTTCGTATTATTCAGTGGTTGAATACTCGGAATATGGGGAGCGTATTTTGATAAAACTTTCCCGTCAGGGCACGTCGAGACGTCGATTTTTTATTTAAGTATATCCGGCGCGTTTTCTGTGCCGTAACGTCTCGATGGACTTTTCTTTTCCCTCCCAACATCCGCAACGATTGTGTTCGAGGAGCATGACGAGCCGGACGGGACGGGATCGCCACGAGGTGGATATCGTTAAGAGGTAGACACGTCGAATCTGCGATTTCGATCGTGACGGGGCCTTAATGGACGCGCGTGACTAACCGTCCTCCACCTCGCGCGGCGCGCTGTCAAAGTCGTTGACACCGGAGAAGTCGAGATCATTGATCGCGCGTCGTTTGCACATACGCGCACCGAGAGAGCTACTCGAAGGAAGGCTCTATGCCGAAGGATGTTTCGGGAGGAAAGATCAATACTCGCCGTGGCAGACCAATGGGCATAGACGCGAATAAAGAAGAAAAGGAAAAGGGGGGAAGGAACGAAGAGAGAAAGAGAGAGAGAGAGCGCAAAAAAAAGAACACACGACGTAAGCGAAAGGAAGGATCGAAACGTAAATTACAATACATAGCCTGCGCTCGTTCCCGTGTTAAACGACTAACGATACGTCCGTGTCGAACAGATCGCTTTAATTTAGGGACGAATGGCGAACAATGAATCATTTTGCTGCAGCGCTCTTACATCACGTCGCTTTCCGTTATTTTATTTCCTTCGGCCGAGCTGTCAGGACGGCGCGAGATTATCAAACGTTAAATTCCATTGATCTTCGGCCCGGTCCGAAGGACCAGGTGGCGTAACGCTGATCCAGCGCCGTCGACTTTGCCGCGTTTGATTTACCGATCTATGCAAATCAGTGGAGTAATCCAATAATCTCGGGCGGCTGGAATTATTCGACCGTATTCCCATACGCGCGGTTAAGGGAAACTGACTCACTCGCCACGGCAGTCAATTACACAAATTGGGGCCCCCGCAAGTTACTTTAATTAAGCGTTTAATTCTTCGTTTAATCCCGCGGAGAGCGCCGCGTCACGTCTTGTAACCCTTGCAAAAGTTGGCATTTCGACAGCGCTGGATCTCGCGCGATTTAGCGCCGGTCGGGACGAGCGGGATCCAGCGCCGTACGACGACTGGCCGAGGCGAAGAATATTACTGAATACTTTAGCGTGTACCTCGCGTAAACGGAATTTGCGCTCTTTATTTAACAAAGTGTCTGATTTACGCCGTGTAATCGCATCTAAGGCTCTTAAGAGGGATAGAAACGAACAATTTAATTCAATTGATTAAAATTTCAGCTTGAATCGAGATTCAGGTCATCCGATTAAGAATTTGCTTGTTGTCGCCGTCGTTATCAAAAGCGGCTCCGCTTCTAAAAAGGATAAATTAATAAACGAACCTAAATATATATTTAAATGTGAGAGAAAATTGGAGTCTTGACGCGCTACGTTGGCAGTATGTTTACGTTAATTTACGATGCACTTTAGAGAGGGAGAAAGAGAGAGAGAGAGAGAGAGAGACAGGTAAACCGCAAGTTGCCCGAAGTTTTACTACTGGTCGTTTTATCACTGGTCGATAGACCGTATGAGGGGCCCGACAATGAGAAGAAGCAAGAGATATTTTAAAGAGAGAAAGAGAGAGCAGCCTTTGAAAAATTTATATTTCTCTTACCGCGAATTTTTAATTTTCAGCAGAAATTTGTAGAGAGAAATAAACGTGAAAATTCTGTTAAAAGGCAATAAAATGAATCTCTTTATCATCCGTTCACATCTGCAAAAACGAAATCACACAGAGCTCTATATGCGAAAGGATCCTTGGCAGTTAAAAGTGTCTTCGTAATTAAAAACGCGATAATTGGACAGTTTTACGAGAAGGAAATCGGCTTAGAATTTCGCAACCGCTAAAGTAGCCGTCGATAGGCTCGAGGCGGTCCCTCCTCTCGCGCGAGTCATTCGCTTTCGCAACTCGTGCCCGCGAGCCGCCAGAACGATTTATTTTACGCCAGCCACGTTCGTCTCGTTGACGGCCATCGCGTCGTGCCGTGCGCCCGGTGGTCCTACGGTAAAATTTTTGCGGCGGAAGCGCACCGCGCTTGGACGTCACGACGTGACCGTATATTATATTGCCGTGGAATTATTCAATTTTAATCCCGCATCGCGCACTGTGCTTGCGCGACCGCGAGATCCCCCATGTGCTTGACACACGTCTCTTCCTGTTTCTCGTGGCAGGACTTACTGCCGGAGTACGTGCATTGTCTGGGTGTACGGTACTTATTGCGCGGTACGATCATGCGATACCAAATGGAATGCACGTGGAAGAATAAATGGAGAATTTAACTTTTACGCAGAAACTACGATTGGCAGTATTCAATGTAGATACGGATAGAGGGAAAGATATTTACAAACGTGTAAAAGCTAATACCTGTGTGTATATATATATATATACTAAATTATATGCAAATATTAATGCATGTATGTGTATATATAATATTTATCTATTACGTACACAAAATACGATACATAAAATTCGACGTGTAATCAGATTAAATATTGGATTTTCAGAGAACGCGGTGGGAGAGTTTAATGGCACGGCAAATTTCCGTCGAAGTGCCAATTCGTCGTGCCATCGTAGCTCCTCGCGTTTACGGCTTATGCATTTGCGATACCGCCCGTTATAAAGCCCGTTTTCCTCGCTTTCAGGGATACTCGGCGTTTGTCCCGTGGTGAGGCCGCCGCAGTCGGGAACCGTGAGGGAGAGAGTTCTTCAGGACGGCACGCTGCAGATTGTGTACTCGTGCGAACCGGGCTATAAACTCAAGGGTCACAAAATAGCGACTTGCACCGCCGACGGCTGGGACCATCCCGTCCCGAAATGCGTGCCTAGTAAGTATCGCCAAAACAGCCTGACATCTCGTCGAGAGAAGGCGCGTATAAATCTCAAGCTCACGAGTGACTGTCTCGTTGGCATCAGTCGCTCGGACACAGATCGCAGAATTTACAATCAATCTCCATCGCACTCTACGTCGCCGACTCAATTGACGTTCGTCCGTTCGCGGAACCGTCATCTTCTTGAGCGACGACTATAATAATCGTCGTCTCGATAATTATTCACCCGAGTATTCGTCAGCGCGTTCTCGATAATGTTGATATACAAATAGTATTGTTGGAAAATTGTGTTTAACTTTTAATAATTTTCCGAATCCATTTGTACCGTTTAGTACGGTTAAACGTTTATGTTAATGTGGATGACTTAATTAACGCTGTTTTGCAAACCGCGTGTCCATTCCGGGCACGTCTGCATTAAGGAAATTATTCTAAATTGTCCGCCGAATTGGAATTCCATTTCGATGAATTAACGATTAACGATTTGTGCGTATTGCGTATCGCATGATGTCCCCGCTGTGTCCATAGCTATGCGGCATTATACTAATTTGATCGACGTAAGTCAATTATTCACATGAAAGGGAGCTTAACTCCTCGTGCCTGGCTCGGCTGAAGCTTCGACGCCGCATGTTCAATAGACTGACGGACAAATCCGTTTACCGCGAGACATCGCGCTGTCGAAATAAAGGGACTCATGGCGTCAAACTCGCTCTTAATACCGTAACGCGATTCGCGGTCTTACTTACTCGCTTGACCCAACGAGCGCATGATCGACAGACGAAGATTGCCGGATATGATGATTAAACTCGCTTCCTCTTGTTGCTCATTTTGATTGAAACGCGATTCAGAGATCAATTTGATCTTAATGTCTCCATGAAAGGCACTTCTCTTGACGTAATTATACATCCAAAAAAAATAATTTTAATATACATGGAATTCTCTAAATCTTAGAGGATTTTATTCTTATATAACCTAAAAAGGATTCCTCTAAAATAAACAGAAAAATAGTACAAAAAAAGTATCTAAAAGAGAAAAAAATATTTTTCACTTTATTGAAAGAGGAATGTTTGCTGTAAAACAGTAAGCTTAGAATATGAGATTATAGGAAAAATTATTTTGAACTTAAAATACTTTTTTTGGGTGTATAATTTTTACATTCGGGTAATTATTCGAAAGCATGAGTATAAAAAAAATCACGTCCTGTGAAATTGAATGCCGTCTGTTTCGCGCGAACAGATTCTATCGCGTTAATCTAAGCTAAGAATCGGAACTATATTTAAAATCGCAGTTTTATGAAAGAAACGGGAGAATGAAGGGGGGTGGAAAGGGGGAAAGATATGTCAGAAAGTCCCGAAAGTTTCGGAGAACAATTTACCCAAGACGCCCATTCCTATGATTTGTGGAAACACGACTTTACCGTAGGATTCAATTTTCACCGATGCTCAAGTTATCGGCATATCTTAAGCCGGGGGTTGGCATTGCTCCCGAGACTGCGAATATATAGGGTGTCTTCCATTCTTCGCGCTCCCTCTCGGAATCGGAGAACTTTTTTAATTAAAAAAAACAAGAAGAGGTGAGAGACCGGGGAAGCAGACAGCGATCGGATTATTTATTTCTGGCTCGTAACGACTATCGTATTGTTCACGATATCAAATAATTGATTCTATTTCCTTTCACGTACGTCTCTTTATTATTAAACAAACGAGAGATAAGTATGTCGAAACTAATATTTAACGAGCGCTTATAAATCACGCGATGCTGATCGCAAAATATTTGTCCGACCGCCTGCCCCTCGATGCCGACCCCTTAACGTGGGCCCCGGAAATGGCGGGGACGGAATTCCCGGACGGGGAAAATTCGCGGAGTGGCGTTTCGGTACTTCAGGAACGCGCCTCGTTCCATCGCGCGTGCTATCGGCGGCACGAGATTCGCCAACATGGCATAGCTCGCATTCGCCTCGACGGAGATAAGCCGCCAAGTCATACACCCGGACGTTACGAGCGTACATACAGATTCCCCTCTCCCCCCCCACCCTTCCGTTCCCCTTTGGATCGACGCTTCGGTCGGGATATACCGCTGATGTGCTTGACGAGAGGAGATTACACGTGCCAATTTCTGCTTGTTCAATTATCAGGTTCGCGTAAACGTAAATTAGTCAGAAATATCGCGCGACGCGAAAGATGCCCGAAAGGACGAGATAAACGATGAGACAGACTGGAGAATGACTATCGCGATATAAGAAAGCTCTAATTTACAAATGAATCGATGATAATTACTGAGAAACTGTCTTTTGTCACATCTGGGTTAAGCAGAAACAGCGTAGATTTTTTTTCTTACGGAGACTAATCCTGGCGGATTTACGTGAGCGCAATGTACTCGACCGCTTTATGCGTTACTTAACTGATACGGGAACGCGTGTGTGAAAAATTCATTATTTGATGGCAATCTCATACGGTACGCGGTAAAAGGCGGTAAAAGATGTATCTGTCTCCGTGTTGGGCTGCCGTATATATCCAACGTGATTAATCCTCTGTGATGTAATGCTAACGCTCCAGAATACCTCTAGAAACATTTTTGCTCAAAACGAATATTCTATTTAAAGTCCATTCGGCGGGCGTGTATGAGTGACGAGAATTTAATTAAAATTCCTTTAATTATAATTGCAAAATGAATATTTTATTTGTGCTAGTACAATAAATGTACAACGCGCTAATGATTTCGCCCTGATGAACGAATATTTACGTTTATTATTCATTAACAATATGCCGCAATTACATTATTCTATTCGCAAAATAGAGGATTAGCTGACGTCACGTTGTCACACGTTTATGTTGTGTATATCCACTGTGTAGGTAATATATTACGACGTTTCCGTAACGATCTCTATCTCGGCGATCAACCAATCGTCTTGGACAGGAATGAGCGGCAAATCGCGAAGGACCGTCTCAAGGCGCTAGAGAGGATAGACGATTTAAAGAAGCGCAGAAAAACCAAGGAGGGTAAGAGGAGGAAAAAGAAAAGGAAGAGGCCGGCGCAGGCGAAATCGTCGAGACTACCTACGGCAACAAGATTAAATGAAACTGTGGTGTCCCAACTGGATGTCAGCTGCTTCGAGAGGAAGATCCTCGGAAAGGGACTTATTAAGGCCCCTTTGATCGAGCATGCTCGCCCCGCCAAATACGCCCGGTTTGTAGCTGCACCGATTGAAACGGCTGCGAGATTTAAAAAAAAGCTCTAACGTGATGAGAAGATTTATCTTGGAGGGAATTCAAGATTTTCAATTTCATCTCATCGGCATTTCATCCAATATGAATCAAAGAATATTTATTACCTGGGGAAATTTATAAAGATAAAACGTAGCGTGCCGATTGCAATCGCGTACAGATTTGAATGTTTAATTTTTCGTTGAATGCGTCAGAGATATAAGTAGTAAATACCCTATTAATTATTCGTAAAAGTTAAAAAAAGTGAAATTTTTTAAATCATTTTTTTATTATCAATTTTTATATATTTATAAATGGGATAATCGAGTTTTATTCATTAATTGTTGTTTTTAAATAGTAAAAAATAATTATAGGAGGCAGGATTGAAATTGAACAATGATAAATGGTAGAAAAATAAGATCTCTGAGATATTGTATACATCCCGCGCGCAACGGGAGATTAAAGAATTGTGCGATTACTGCAACGCATTATAGGTATCGAATTAATTTGACGTAGGACAAAGGGTTAACATATATACATATCTAGGAATAATAGGATGTGTTCTATAGACGGAGAAACGTACTGCCACCGTACAATCGATACCTCGTTGCGGTTTACGAGTGCGCGGATGGGTACGTCTTCGTGGATTCGACGACGGACAGGCTTTTTTGCAGCAACGGCACCTGGCTCGGCCGTCGTCCGAAATGCATCAAGGACCCTCGTAAGCACAAATAAAAATATTATCTTTAGCGTAGTAATCGTTTATGTAAGATATAGCAAGTATATATGGTAGCCCCTTTTTTTTGCATCTGTCAATTATATTTTTCAATTTAATATGTATAAGAATTTATTTGCGATCGCTCGCGCGCGCGCGGATGTGCACGTGTTATGAAAACGTGTTTGCCGTTCCAGAATTGCCGGCGGATAAGGTGAAACGTTGCGATCAGGGAACAGGCGAATGCGAACACGTGTGCGAAGATACGCCGAGCGGCATAAAGTGCTCCTGCTTCGACGGCTTTCGAGCTAAAGGACCGTCCTGTATCGGTAATCCATATGCCCACAGCCATACACAAATTCACCGCATTTTCTACATTTTTATATCTTTTGAGAAAAGTCAAACTCGCACTTTTTCCCCCTCTTCCCTCTCTCTCTCTCTCTTTCTCTCACTCAACATTTCAGTCGATATTTTCCATGAAATTCGCGTGCCGTCTCCGTATTGACTATCTACTCGTATCGATTCGTTGTATTCGCAGTTTTCGACGTATCCCTTCGACGTGCCAGTTTTTCATCTCCCGCACTTTATATATTCGCGAATTTATGGAATCCGAGAGAACACGCCTGAATAATGCACGTCGTCGCGGGAGGCGAGGTGAAAATAGTTTCAGCCGTGGATGTATGTACGAATATAGCAATTTTAGTGCCCTTCTTGAAAATCAATGCCCGCGTCAAAACCACCGGCGTCTTAATGATGAGATTATCGGGCTTTGGACTCGCGTATCTGACCGTTTAAAAATCATATTGCGTACACTGTTGCACGATAGCCGTGCGATATCGAGTTTAAAAGCCGTTATCGACTCGGACATTTCTCCGCGCGTTCACCGGTTTTCTATTTTCGCTTCCCCCCGCCTTGTAATATAGCATGTTTGCAGATCGTATCGCGTTTGTAGCCCGATGATTGCCCGATCAGCGTGTAACGTAGCCCGAGTGTTACAACACGCGATATTCCAGCGTGCCGATAATACGCGATTGTTGCCATCGAATCTCTCACTCGGCGACTCGCGATAAAACTCTAACAAATACCAACGTAACGGTTACCTATACAAACAAACATTTAAAAAAAAAATCCAACTTCTTTCCCGACAGAAATAAAATGCGCAAGTCAATTATCCAATTTGATACGTAGCTTCGTCGTTGTGCTAAAATTTCATTAGTTTTCACTCTTCGCAAAAAGAGAAAAAGAAAAGAGAGTAGAAATGAAAGTTAGAAGAATGTCGGAAAATCTAATTACGATGTTGCTACGTCATGTATAAAATTGCCAAGTGCCTGAAATTCGATTATCGATTTTCTTTACCTCTCTGATATTCCTCTCAGACATCGACGAGTGTGCAGAAGGCATTGCGAAGTGCACCGATATTTGTCGCAACGAACCCGGTTCGTACTCTTGTGAGTGTCATCGTGGGTTTCAGCTGGGAATCGACGGTCGCTCTTGCCAAGGTTAGTCATATAGAAAGAAAGATATCTTCGGCAAATATTTACTAACTCGTCGGTCCCGCTTTGTGTCGGTGCATTTCCAGTATTTCCACTTATATTTACACGTCTCGTCTAAAATCTATTATAGCTCCGAGAGGCAATTTATTTCAGCGCGCTTTTTAATTGAATTTATCATTTAATAAACGAGAGAGACTTGCCGAGAAAGAAAATTCCCTGTACGATACGTGTGCATTGCTCAGACATCAATGAATGCCTCTCGAACAACGGTCACGGTCCATGCCAGGGCACTTGCCGCAATCTCGAAGGTAGCTACGAGTGCAGTTGCGCCGATATCCCTGGGTACAAATTAGCCGCTGACAATCATACTTGCGAGGACGTCGACGAGTGTGCGTTAAACAACGCCAACTGTTCTCACCTGTGCTTAAATACACCCGGGAGCGTCTTCTGCCTCTGCCCGGACGGCTTTTATCTGACGAACGATTGGAAAACCTGTCGGGGTAAATGCTTTACGTTTGTCCTATGCTTCGATCGATCGATAATTTCTATTTCCAATTTTGTGATAAATTATTAAAGTGTTTACTTGAATGTTTTATTGCATTGGAATCCTCTAATTGAATCAATTTTATTTACTTTCTGTGAAACTTCTTTCTTTCTATTAAAGTTTCATGATAGAAATTTTATTTATTTTGCAAAAACTGACGTCAAAAGTCTGACTTGCGTTTTTCTTTTTAAAAAAATAAACTTTATAAAGTCTTATAATTATCGTTTTTCTTTAGATGTTAACGAATGCGAGGTGACACCGAAAGTGTGTGCGGAGAATACCGAATGCGAGAACACAGTAGGATCGTACAAGTGCACAAGCAGGATACATCCGCACGTGGTAACGAAGATCCTTCGAGAGGAGGACTACGACGATGAAAACGAAGACGATGACAACGAGGACAGAGACGACGATGACTACGGAGAAGAGATTACCGAAGTTCCGCATAGTCCGAAGTGCGAGGACGGTTTCAAGAAAAACGAAAATTCGGAATGCGTTGGTAAGTGTACTTGACAAGATCAATTTCTTGTCAATAACAATTATCGTTTAATAATATCCCGATAGCCAATTGAAATACAATTTAACATTTATAAACATTTAAACATAGACATTTTCAAATGAAAATGTTAAGATTTACCGCTTGTGGTAACTTCACTTTTTAATTCTTTATGTATTTTTTTTTAATTTCTTAAGTCGTCTCCGTAAAAAGTGTGACTGAAATAAAATTTCCGTTCAAACGAGATCTGACTGGCATTAATCAGGAAAAAGGATTCTATCGTCAATAGCAGAAAGCGAAATCACGGCGCACAGTGTTGCAACATTGAAAAATTTGATCAAAATAAAATTTTAATTTACGTTCTATTTTTGTATACTTTTTAAAAAATGTTTGAATTAATCAATTTTAACAGTTTAATGAAATTCCATTATATTATGGAAATAAACAGATTCAAATATGCATGTAAATTGCAAAGTAAAGAATAACATACATATAACTCAAAATTGTTTTTTTGATTCTCGTTCGAAAAGATATTCCATCATTAAATTTTCTCTAATTAATATCCTATTTGTCTAGTTTCACTTTCAAGAAATATTTTATTAAAAAAAAATTTATTAAAAAATTAAAAAATTGTAATAAACATTAAAATTCTAAGTGATTTATGTTTTCAGTATATGTAATTGTTTACATGTCTACACGTGTTACCAAAAATTTGCATTTCGTACTGCGTTGTCCCTTTGTTTTAAATCAAAGATAGAATATTTATTAATTTTCGCACAAAATTAGAAACAGCGATTTTTCCAGATATAAACGAGTGCATCGAGAGTGAATCGCACGGCTGCCAGCACGAGTGCGTCAACGAGCCGGGCAGCTATCGTTGCGCTTGTCGAGCTGGCTACGTGCTCGAGGAGGACGGCGCGACATGCAAAGACGTGGACGAATGTGACGCACCGTCCCGACCGTGCTCGCACATCTGCCGCAACACCGTCGGCGCGTACGCGTGCGAGTGCCCTTCGGGGTTCATGTTGACGGACGACAACGTGACTTGCGTCGAGGAGCTCGGGAGCTGCGCCAGCCTGACGAAACCCTGTTCCCACGCCTGCGAGGACACCGCCGAGGGACCGCGTTGTGTCTGCCTGACTGGATACGAGCTCCTGGATGACCGTGCGACCTGCACGGACGTCGACGAGTGCGCCTGGGAGGCCCCGTGCTCGCACTCGTGCGTGAATTTGGACGGCGGTTTTGTTTGCACGTGTCCGAACGGCCTGGAGATCCTCGAGCACGCGAGTAAATTTAACTGCACCGATGTAGACGAATGCAGCAGGGAGGAACACGTCTGTCAGCACCGATGCACGAATCTACACGGTGGATACGAATGCGTCTGTCATTCAGGATTCATCCTAGACGCGGACGGCCGGTCTTGTATTGACATAGACGAGTGCGCGGAAAATCGACACAATTGCTCGCACGCGTGTAAAAATTATCCCGGAGGATACGGATGCGTCTGCCCGGGAGGATACCGGATCTTGCAGGACGCGAGCACGTGCGCGGACGTGGACGAGTGCGCGGAAGGATATCACGAGTGCTCGCACGAATGCGAGAACGAGGAAGGCGCGTACAGGTGCGGATGTCCCGGCGACATGTCCTTGGATGACACCGGTAGGAATTGCGTTGTCTCCGACGCGTGCGAGATCGCGAATTGCAGTCACGTCTGCGAGAAGGAGGGAGACACCTACAGGTGCGTCTGCCGAGAAGGATATAGCCTGCAGAGGGACGAGAGAACTTGCTTAGACATGGACGAGTGTCTCGAGGATGAGCACGATTGCTCGCACGAATGCATCAATGTCGTCGGGAGTTACAGATGCGCGTGTCCGCAGGGTATGACACTTCTCGAGGACGGCCTCACCTGCGGGGACCCGACATGCCCGCGAGGACTTCGACAGGACGGGCGCGGTCAGTGCCAGGACATCGACGAGTGTCTCGAAGGCGAGCACGAGTGCTCGCATTTATGCTACAACGTGTACGCGTCTTACCGTTGCTCGTGTCCTTCCGGCTGGATCCTGGAGCACGACGGTTTTACTTGCGCGAGGCACGATCCTTGCTCCAGTTCCTCGTGCTCGCACATATGCGTGCCGTCAGACTCGGGCTACAGATGCGAGTGCCCTCCGGGCTATCTTCTGGACGACGAAACATGTAAGGATAGAGACGAATGCGAGGACAAGACGACGAACGAGTGCAGTCACGATTGCATAAATCACGAGGGTTCCTACTCGTGCTCCTGTCCAGCGGGATTGGAGCTCGCAGAGGATAATCGCACGTGCGTAGACATCCCAGACAAATGCGCGAAAGCCCGAGAAGGTAATAACTGTACTTGTCCCGCGGGATACACTTATTCACACGGAGAGAGTATTTGCAGGGATATTGACGAGTGCGAGGACAAACGGAAACACAATTGTTCTCACGGCTGTGTTAACACTGACGGCTCTTACTACTGCGAATGTCCCGTCGGGTGGCGGTTGCGGGAGGATTTCAGGTCCTGCCAGAAGCTGTCGGATGTTCCTTGCGCCGAGGATCACAATTGTTCGCACACGTGCGAACAGGACGATGGCCGCGTCCGTTGCGGTTGTCCCGAAGGATATGAGCTACGAGACGACGGGAAGACTTGCCGGGACGTGGACGAATGCCTCGAAGGAATTCACGCGTGCAGTCACGTTTGCATGAACGTTGAAGGCGCTTACCATTGCCAGTGTCCTTCGGGATTTCGGTTGGATGACGATCGCAGGACCTGCCAAGATATCGACGAGTGCTCGTCCGAGGAAGCGGATTGCTCTCATGAGTGCCTGAACACAAACGGCGCTTTTAACTGCACCTGTCCCAGCGGATACGAGCTGCGGGATGACGGCAGGACTTGCGAAGATGTGGACGAGTGCGTCGTCCTGAATAATCCTTGCTCGCACAGCTGTACAAACCACAATGGCACTTACGAATGTTCATGTCCCGCGGGATATCGAGTCGGTGAGGACGACAGAACCTGCGAGGACATCAACGAATGTATCCAGGACAACGGAGGATGCTCGCACCTTTGCGCGAACATGGATGGTGGTGTCGAGTGCGCGTGTCCCGAGAACTACGAGTTACTGAAGGACAACAAGACTTGCGTAGAGATAGACGCGTGTTCCATCGATAACGGGGGATGCTCACATTTCTGCCATCACGAGGGTGACCGGTTATCCTGCTCCTGCCCGCCCGGAATGATCCTGTCCGAGGATAACACGGAGTGCACGTACGAGAACGATTGTCTGCAGGACAACGGCGGCTGTTCCCACTTGTGTTACCACGAAGACGGGAATGTGACCTGCGCCTGTCCGCCCGGCATGATCCTGGCGGAGGATCAGAGACTCTGCGTGCAAGAGGACGGATGTGCGATCGAGAACGGCGGCTGTTCTCACTTCTGTCACGATCATGACGGTAACGTGACGTGTTCATGCCCCGCGGGACTGTTCTTGTCGCAGATCGACGACACTCTTTGCGTTCACGAGAACAAGTGCAGCGACAGATGTTCGGACACCTGCGTTTACGTGGACGGTGCAGTCGTCTGCGAGTGTCCTGAGGGTTACCGTCTGTCGCAGAACAATTCCACGTGCGTGGACATCGACGAGTGCCTGGAGTTGCAGGACAATTGCACCCATCAGTGCCTGAACACCCCCGGCGGCTTCAACTGCAGCTGCAACCACGGCTTCTCGCAGCATCCTCAAGATCCGACCCTCTGCGACGATATCGACGAGTGCGAAATTGAAAACGCAGGATGCTCGCACTCCTGCGTGAATCTTGTAGGCGCTTTCAGATGTCAGTGTCCAACGGGATATATCTTAGAGCGGAACAATAGGACCTGTGTTTTGATAGATGGCTGCAAGAGCGACAACGGCAACTGCTCCCATCACTGTCATCAAGTAGATGATCCTGACGGGATTCCGGGCATTCGTTGCTCCTGCCCACTCGGCTTCCGCCTGAGGCGCGATCTTAAAACCTGCGAGGACATCAACGAGTGCGAGGAGTTTGAGAACGACGTGGACTCCGGCTGTTCACACGTCTGCGTGAACACCGAGGGCGGTTATCGTTGCGAATGTCCGGCTGGCTACATTCTCATGCCGGATAACCGGAAGAATTGCGTGGACGTGAACGAGTGCCTGATCAGCCACCACAATTGCACTCACGACTGCGTGAATCTGTTGGGCAGCTACATGTGCACCTGTTACAAAGGACATTATCTGCACACCGACAATTCTACCTGCTTGGATATCGACGAGTGTCTCGACCGAAACGGCGAGTGTTCACACAACTGCACCAACACCATCGGCGGTCACGTCTGCTCTTGCCCGATGGGCTACGAGCTGTCGCTGAACGAGAAGACGTGCATCGATATCGACGAGTGCGCGAGCGACAACGGTGGTTGCGACCACAAGTGCACCAACACGATGGGGTCCTTCCGCTGCGAGTGTCCACTGAATTATGAAATGTGGAACGGGTCCTGCCGATTGTCCGATCCTTGCCGGGAGCGTAACGGCGATTGCAAGCAGATCTGCACCGCGGTGAATGGTACTGCGGTATGCTCGTGCGAGAAGGGCTTCGAAAAGGACGAGATCGACAGTTTCAAGTGTCGCGACATCGACGAGTGTGAGGAACAACATGGTTGTGATCACATTTGCGTCAACAATCCCGGCTCGTACGAATGCGGATGTAAGGAGGGATTTCGAATGGTGAATTCTACTTGCATAGGTAAGTGACATAACTGCTAGTCGGATATATTTATTTTAGTTCTTACATTATTATTGGAATTCTTAAGTGGTGGTTATTATTCGTGTCCGATTTATTGATTGATAAATTAAAAAAAAATTTGAGGCTTCTGGAAAATAATTTTAGAAAGTTATCGAAAATAAAACAGGCATTCTAGCTATTACTTGTAAAGAAACGCGAAAGACGTTTAAAAAAGTTGTGATTTTACAATAGATACAAATAAAAAAAGTTTAATAATTTTTAGTTTGAGCTTTTAGAAAGAAAGATAAGAAAAGAATTTTCTTTGAAATTAAATTATTTGTGCACCTGAAGATTTGACCCATTTTCTACGAGAAAAAGTAATCAATTGAAGAAGTACGTACTTTATTGTACTTTTTTTATACAAAGATTTATCTTTATTATTATAAAAGTATCAAAATACGTAAAAAGTATATATATTAATAATATTATTAATAATAAGAAAGAAATTTTAAATGCTTCTCTTGTTATTCATCATCATTATGATAACCTTCTTTCTTTTTTACAAATAATGATTGCACTAATGAATTTTTTAGTATTTTTATTGACATACAAATACACATAATAAATAATTTAGCAAAATATTTTTACTTGTTAGAAAGCTTCTAATGGCGCACATCGGTCGCTCGCAACTTTGCTTCTTCACTGCCTGAAGGATAACTTAAATTTCACGTTGCTTCGCTTATATTCCCATCATTTTAAAGCTTTTTTAGTGCAAAGAGCCATTCGCATCACTAAAAGGATCTTTTAGAGATGCAAAAGGTTTGAAATAATGATATGTTTAAGGGGATTAATTGTCGTTACTGAACATTAAATATACAAATGAATTTCTCTCTCTCGTTGAGATATTTAAAAAAAAAAGAAAATCACGCTTGAAGCGGGTTGCGCATAAAACAGTAATAAACGCAATTAAGAAGGGAACCATCTCGATTCACTTTTACAATTCGCGTTTATAAATCGCCGTTTCCGATTCATTTTATCATCGTGGCTAATTTTCTGAAGATAGTATCGTCACCTCTGGAAAATCCGAGGGATAGCACGCGGTTCCCGGTTACATGGTTTCGACACCTCTCCTCCCTGTCCCTTACTTGTGCTCCAGTTTCGAAGCTTGCTACAAAGTTAGACTCGCTTAGCTCGCGCGGAAGTTTCTCGCGGAGCGACCGTGTGTTTGAACGTGTGCGTTTTTTCTTTCCTTATTTTATTTTATTTTTTTTAGACGTCGACGAATGCGCAGCCGGTATTTGCAAGGGCAACAAATGCACCAACGTACCGGGCGGCTATCGCTGCGAGTGCGAGGTGGGATATCGATTCCACGGTGATACCTGTGTAGGTTCGTGTGTAGCCGGAAACATGTGCTCTCTCTCGAAAAAAAAACCGATGTCGCTTAATCGTAACTGAACTGAGTTTGCTTTTGCCCAGACGTCGACGAATGCGCGGAGAAGGCACCCTGCAGCGAGGGATGCGTCAATATACCCGGCTCGTACTACTGCACGTGCCCCTCCGGATTTCGACTGCAAGGAGACGAATGCGTAGGCAAGTTGAGGCGCGCAGTAACAGTATTTTGTCTGGCATATATATTAGTATATATGTTTCACATTTATTATTGTATACGACGTAAAAATCAACCGTTGATATATTTCTATCGCGAGTTATCACGATCGCGCGTCAGCGCGTGTTATGCATTGCACGGTCGTATTACATTTCGTATGTATGTATACATTTCGCGTGCAAATATACTTTTATAATATTAATCTGGAAAAATTCAACCTACTGCCAGATATTGACGAGTGCGAATGGCGTCGCGGCAGATGCGATCAAGAGTGCGTCAATACCGTAGGGTCGTTCGTTTGCGCCTGTCGCGCTGGGTACACGCTAATTTCGAGGTAAGATCTAAGCGATATATACAGCGGTAGACTGGCATCACATTCCCGCTCTTCATGCATGGGATTGCATAAGCAGGACTCAATGTCAAGACGTGAACGAGTGTCTAAGTCGGAACGGCGGCTGCAGCGGCGAGTGCATCAACACCGCCGGAAGTTACTACTGCGCTTGCAGCAAGGATTTGGTGCTGGCGTCCGACGAGAGAACTTGCGTCTCGCCGACGACGACGTCGACATGTCATGCCATGGAACCACCCCTCCACGGCGAGGTACGAACTGTCGCGCGGATATCGCAAGTCATATTAGATGGATCGAATTGATATACAACCGAAATATAAATTCTAAAATATCTTTCAAAAAGATGATACACCCCCGACACACTTCGAACGTACACGTTCCACTTTGCATTTTACATGCCGTGTTAAAATGTTGAAAAAAATTCTGAAAAATTCAGAGTTGTAAAAACCAGCTAAAATAAAAATGGAGAATTTAGAGATGTTCAAAACAACCGGCGGAATTAAAAATGATAGATTAAAATGAAAGCTAAGGAGTTTTTTTAAATAGTCAACAAAAAGCGGATTATATGCCGGAGTAGTCGGCAGTTGAAAGAATATTTATAACAAGTATGCAAAGCTTTGCTCTCTTAACTGCGTTGTTCATTCCACGCTCTCCTGCGTCTAATCGAGCAGATCAGATGTCCGGGCCACCCTTCCGGCGCATCCGTTTACCCGCAGGGCGCCAAGTGTCACATCCGATGTCGCCGAGGTTTCCGGCTGGAAGGGGCGCACACGAGACACTGCGTTAGCGACGGCCATTGGAACGGGGCAGAGCCTACATGTCTGCGCGAAGTCGCGACAGACCCCCTTTACAATCCAAGTATAACTTCGGTTCCAACAGTCTCATGGCTGCCAAGAAAAAAACGCTGCAGGCGCCCGGGTCCCTTCGCGTCCATAACTTCGCTGGGAAATTAATCAAGATGTTTATCCGATAAAATTTTTAACAAGCTGACTGTTGCATCGAGCGTCGCTTTAGTACGAACCGTTGCACGCTCGCTTCGTCATCGCGTAATTATTTTCAACGGGAATTTTTTTCAGTGTTGGTATTTTCAAGTAAAATTTATTCCCGCCGCTTTATACTGTTTTTGAGATGCACCTGCAGCATTTTTTTTTTATTTCGGGGGCTCTACGCGTCGCTCTTTTTCGAGAAGCGAACGTTGTAGTCTGCACCGACCAGCTCGCATTCGAAATTTTCCTTCGATTTTCGAAGCATTATTCCCTCCAATTACGGGAGCGGGACCGTTCGGTCGCGTGCGCGATTGAACGTTAAAATATCATCCGGAATCGAGCAAATAACTTAACGACGAAAATTCTCGGACGCGCTAAATTAGTCATGCCGCTCGGAGCAGCTTTTAATAATACAAAGTTCCTGTGTAGGGGCTGCCTGCTAACGAGATCATACGTTAACGCTGCACCTTAACGAGCTTACTCGGACTGGCGGGTTTTTACGTTCCGCTCTTCTCTCCACCCGTTCGTTTCACCCGCTTTGCCGGCTTTTTCATTCGCCGCGCGGCATTTTCGCGGTTCTTTCCTCCGTGGCGCTAATTGTTTCGTTTAATGGAAAGGAGATTTTGATTCTACGCCCGTCGTGCCGTTTCGGTTTTTGCCAGCTTACAGCCGCTATCGTTCTCGGAGAATCCACTCTTGCTACGAGGTATTCAAATTGCCTCGCATTCTTAAAACGACGCGCTTTTCGTGAGCGCCCTTTAAGTAGCTTCTATCTCGCATCAAACGATATTACGCGCGTTTACGGTTTGCTTCATAAATAAAGCTGGCTTTACGTTCTATGCACGGGATATGCACAGTATCCGAGATTCTTGCGTTCAATTTAACGATAGATTAAATAAATTATTAACGGCTCGACGATTTTTAGATATAAAAAGGGGGATCGGTTTCGTATCTGTCATTGGAGCGAATGTTTTTTCGGGGCTTCCGTGTATACCTAACGGCATAGTTGTTATTATTACGTCCCGTATAAACCGATAGAAGCGTGATAAACGCTTTCACGCGCGACGTGATACTTTCTGGCGTGAAATAACGCTTCTTGAACACTAGCGGCCGATGATACGGGAATTGCTCGCCATCGGAGTTTCTTATCGCGTTACGGTATGGGAAATTGGGCGATCAGTATCTGAGAGTTTAACTATCGACTTTATCGCCGCAGACACGCCACGACCGTTCGTGAGCTGCCCCCAGGACATGGACGTCGAACTACCGGCTAGGCAAAACACGATACGCGTAACTTTCCCGCAACCCAAGTCCAACATGGATTGGTGGAGGTAAGAAGTGCATAATGGAACAGAGGTCCTCCAAATTCGAGGCTATCAAAGTCGATCCGATTCCCATGTATACCATTGAAAGTATGTAGATTTTTGTGCATTTACATTTACCTTATTTACCTCGGATCCTGAATCGTTTCGAGACCCGTTAGAGAGACGCGAATTATTTCTGTCTAGATTTTAAATAGAAACCCCGTATTTTGTGATAAAACTGGAACTTGTCAAGCGATATTGTCGAGCGATTTATTTATTGAGATTGAATTTGGGGCATTTTGTGGGTATAGGGGGACGTTTTTTTTTTTTAGAAATTTTTGTGCTGGCGGAACCAAAAACATCCGAAGCTTTTGTCTGACCGTCTATTAATGGAAACGAAATAGTTCATAGTTACTTAAACAAAACATCGAGTTCAACACGGT
>VBVR01000315.1:29373-57244 GCA_011638315.1 Tetramorium parvispinum | reverse complement strand
TAATTATATGTTTTAATAATTATATAATTAAATAAATTCTTGCTAGATTTCTAAAAATTTTATAATTTTACTGCTACGAAATGATTTTATTGTCTCCCTTTGCGATTAATCTCTACTCATTGTTAGTCTTATACTCTATTGTTAATATAAAAATATTTATATCTATAATTATTAAGTGTTGTGCAACATAATTGCACCATTTGATTTGAGTTATATATGCGTCATATTGCCATATATAACTCAATGACACGAGCAGGTGACAGTTTTAATTAAAATTTAATTAGCACTGCATAACAACGTTTGTATAACAGGACATGTAATTTTGTTTCTATAATTAATAAAAGTCCACGTTTCCCTTTAACATGAACACATTGACAACCAACATGCATTCGATATATAGCGTAAAAGAAACAACAAATTACGAACAGGTTCAACAGAAAGTTCGCAGTTATACTCTCGATTTATGCACTTTTTGTGGCGATATCGTTTCAGTCAATATCGTTAGTGATGCTTAATCTTGGTTTTTATAGATGGCAATGGAGACGTTGTGTTTTACATGCAAGAGATTCACATATTTCGAGATTCAGCATTGTTGTCCAAATTGTGATTAAGATTGTTTAATATTACATACGTAACTTCAAAGAAAATAATTAAGATATTGCATATTGCAGCACAGAAGAACTTATACCAATAAATCTTCTCTCTTATTTCATATTTATTTTTAATATTCTGCCAATCTAGTAAGAGTTCTAAAAATATACTTTGTATTTATATTTATGTGAAAAAAAAATTGAAGAAAACCTTATTTTATCAATGAAGAGAGTGACAGATCCAAAAAAAGATTAAAAACTAAATATTTTATTTGCGCAACGGATAAAAAGAAAAAGTAGAATTTGTGTTTCGATTTTATGTCACCGTAGTGGCGAGGAGGATGACAATAGAATAACACAATGGAATATGTTACAAGTCATATTACTGCGCGCATAATTTAGATGGATGCTTATCCATCAGTGGTTACTTCGCGGTCGGTTTATAGATCCGACAAATTACATCGTTGCAAATCGCACCCTCGCGACCACCACCTTTCGCGCACCTATTCCCATGCCTCGCTTGTGGCTCCCACTCTTTCGCGATTCCGCACCACGGCACGGCGGCAGCCGGGGAGGCTAAAAAGATTACCGTCGACAGATTACCGGATGTTAAAAGCGCTCCCGCGGACGAACCACCCTGCCGGAAGCTCGCGGATTAGCGAACAAAGTAACGACTCCGTTATCCGCTTAAATAGATTCGTTGATAAAATTTTGCCTTCCTCCGTGATGAATTTGATCGGTTCACCGCACCGAAGAAGAGATGCGATGGAGGGATTGAATTATGATGAACGAATATCCGGTAAGTGTACTGATGTGGCATTTGGGGTAAGAGGATAACAACTCGTCTGTCACTGAATATATGTATGACACAAGATTCAATCTCTGAAAAGTGTTTTTCTAAAGTAACGAACGTATCAAACATTGATTTTCAAATTACTAGACATAAATTACTCAATGAACAGCTTGTCAAAATTTTAGAAATAGTTTAGTAAAAACATAATTTAAACAAATTATTAATAAAATATTTAATTGTAATAGATATAAGTAAAAATTGGGAATACATAATAATAATAAATTTTAGAACTGTCGAGATAGAAAACTACTGATAGAATTTTAATAAAGCATTTTAAATAAAACTCAATTAAAATTAAAAAATTATATAAGAATATAATAATCAATGACAGTTTACGATTCATTTCAATATAAAGTTGTTGCAAAGTTGCAGCACGTTTAAAATTCGCTCAAACAGAATTCCGTTATGAAGTAAGTAATCACGCACTTTTTTCAGCTCACCACTCGCGCGTTCTTACGTTCTACGGTTTCGGACGTGCCGTTCCGATCGTTGGGTGGTAGAGACGAGAAAAAAGAGGGCGGGAAAAACTGCAAGACAATGCCGTCAGCTCGAAAAGAGAAGGAATAGCTGGAGCGTGTCGGATATTATTGTCGTCGGTGTAAGTGGTGTGAGGAGAGAGAGTGGGCCGGATAGAAGGAAGGAGGAACGTGAACTAGACGCACGGCGGAGGATAGTCGCACATGCACCGCGAGACGGCGACGACGATACAATTTGGAGCTTTGCACCGGAGGCATGTGACAATATCACGGCTACGTGCTACGTGCCTCATGGACGACGCCATGCTTGGGAACTGCTTACGCCTTCGAGGAGAACGCGTAACCACCGACACGAGTAGGACGCCGGCGTCTGCACACGTGCCAAGGTGAGGGGGATGGTTTGGCCGGATGCGCGTACAGGGAGGCTATGGAAGAGGAAAGGCGGCATATCCCGAAGTGGTGGCAATAGGCGCGTGCTCGGCAGGATTTTCTGTATTTGGATTTGTCGGATTTGTCAGATTTTTCTCAGACGATGCCTCCCACCGTCCTTTCCTTCTTCAGACTGCTACTAGCACTCGAGATCGCCTCTCTCCCTCCCCCGACTCCTTATGTCTCTCATTCGTACGCTCGCCAGAAGTGCATGCCGAGCACTTTTGAAAAGGTTTAGCGGAATTTTGTGTTGACGAGCTCCTTCCGGAATAGATAAATCGAAGGATGAAAATATCAAATCTGAAGCTCTCGCGACATAAGTACATCTAAAATAGGATATCTAAAAATAGCTCACTTCTTATCTTAACAACTCTCATGAAACAGCATTTATTTATTATTAACATTTTTAATGAACATCATTCTATTCCCAAGGAATAATAAAATCTATAATTTACTGTTATCAACATTTATAAAAAAAGATTGCACGAGATTCATATTTGATATAATTACACTGAGAAAAATGTTTTGTATTATGAACCAAAAATTTTGTTGATATATACCCAAGAAAATTGTTCAGTTGCTATAAACAAATAAATTATTTGCTTATATTTTGTTAAATCATTTTGGTTTAGAGAACAAAACAGTTTTGTTCTCTAAACAGTTCTGTTTTGTGCTCTAAACCAAAACAATTTAACAAAATATAATCAACTAACATATTTGTTTACAGCAACTAAATAATTTTCTTAGGTATATATCAACAAAACTTTTGGTTCACAATACAAAACATTTTTCTCGGTGTATACATTAAGTTTTTACTTGTCTTTCTTCTCTCTGTAGCCGTCACATGAAAGTAAATTAACACATTGATTGAACATTTTTATCGTTTTTCAAAAAAGAGAATAATATCTATTTCATTTTATTTTATCGAGTGAAAAGACGAAGGCTCGAAGCTTGAGACGTGTGTTATCTGTTTCATCTTTCTTTCCCTATCCGAGAAACGATCGCGTTCGTCGCTAAAACGTTTGTCAGTACGAGAGGCGCTGAAGTACCGAAGCCTAACAATGGTACCGCAAACTCTCAACGCCTGATGTCTTGATTTCTGTTAGTGGCTTTGGTAAATCTTTCCGATTCTTCCGACAGGATTGCGCTGTCGCTTCGCGTGGATTTTTAAGTGTTTCTCATTTCTACTTTCGACAGAGAGAGCGACAACGACAGTATCTGTCGCGTGCGCGTCGATCGATTTTGCCGCGGGTAAAAGTGCGGAAAAGAGGACTCGGACTTTGCGTTCGACGCTTCATCGATACGGATTTAATTTTCGTGAAAGCGGACGCGACTGGCGAGTATGCGAGCGATCCGAATAGCCCGTGGAACCTGCTACGAAGGCAGAATACGAGAATCTACGGCCAGGATACGTGACCGGATACGACAACTCGAAGATAGAAAAATGATCTATCGGCAAAGTTTGTTGGAGGAGGTGCCGATAGGAAGATGGATGGCGCGGTAATACTGTTTGCAGAGAGTTCCAATTCTCCTGTTGGATAATATAATTTCCAATCTCGCAATGTTACTCTTGCGCCGCAAGTATTGCAGCCCCGCGGATTAATGGCATACGAATAGACGCGTGTTGACGCGACAGGTCGAGATACATGATCGATGTCGCTAACGAAAGTCGGGAGAGTAATGCATTTCGCGAGAGACGTCATTTACATTGCAAATTTTGAAACATTAGAGAAAACAAATGGCAACTAATTATCAAATTAATGTATGCAAGAAGATCTAATCGAGTCATAATATGCAATTTCGAAATACAATATGTTTATAAATAATTTTCTATTCATATAAATATATTATTATAAAAATTTTTATATTAGAGTTTTAATTATCATGTAAATCTTCTTAAATTAAATACATATATACATATTTCAGGAATCTCGTACGAACCGATTAACAACTTAATTTTAAGTGGAGAAATAACTGCGAATAAAGCACAAGTATGTTTGTCTCTTTCAAGACTAATATGGCGGTATGAAATTTGATAAGAATTATTATCAGCGCTCGTCTAGATACGGTGCGATAATACGACAAATACGCGCAAACGTAGAACACCATTCGCATCGCTCGAAGGCGACAAATATTTACGTAATTCACAGTGAGTAAACTGCGCGGGGTACCCTAATCGTTCTCCGAGGCAAGCAGATAGAAATCGTACCTGTCGACAAGTAGAAATTAATTTCTATGTGTTTCCAGCGGTGGTGAGGCATTCGAATCTAGATAAAGGAACGAACCTCCGTACGACCTTTAGGGTCCACGGCGACCCTTTTGTTAAATGAATTCCTCCCTAGAGCCGCACATATCACTTAAACCCTACAATTGTCAAGGAATCTAGTATACCTGTTAGTGTGCTCTCGTAAACTTATGTAACAATTCACCTTACAATCGTCCCTCGCTCGCTTTAGAAGGAATATATAACGCGCGTTATTTATCTAAATGAAATTATTTATATCGCCGTATTGTACACCACTTATTAAAGTAAATGATGCAGCCTGCAAGCTGCTCATTGTGGCAATATATCGCAGATAACGTCATAAATAATATGCGTCATATAGCAATATCGGCACACATATTTACATGGCGTAAAATTAAAATAAACATCACATGCCGTACGCGCATCGATATATCATTTATTTTATGTTACCAGCATTATACGTGACAATATGTTACGCTTTCTATTTAGCGATACCATTTTACGTGATTTATCGGCAGCGCGTTAAGTAATTAAATTAAAAAAAAAAATTCATCTCTGACAAAATATCGTTACGTTCGCCCTATTCAATAATTTGCTTTCACTATTTTGCTTACACTATTTTGATAGCACATTTTTGATTCACAATATAAAAATTAAATTTCATAGGAATTAATAAAATGCGCGCATATTATTCATTTAACAAAAAAATGGATAAAGTATCTATTGGTATTGAATAATATTTTAATATAAGCTATTACTTTTTTATTTACGTCGTACACTGGCTGCGTTACGCGAATTATTTACGAGCGTTTCATCCCTAAAATCGTGCCGTATCTGATAAATGGATGCTTCCAACCTTTTTTGAGGACCCCTTTCAATCGATAATTCATTATTTATTGAATACTAGATTATATAGTTAATTGAAAAAAATTCTTCTTAGTTTATGCAATTAGAATTTTAATTTCACTCGACTATTCGAATATATTCGTTCATTATAATCGTTATTGAAATTTTCGCAAGCTTTGGCATACCTAAAGAAAATAAAAAATTCCGCTCTTCGAATCATGTTCGTTTTACATAAGACGGGTACATATTTTAGCGACACTCGGCGGGGGGTAGATGAAAAGGACTTAGGAGCGATGAGAGAGGTGAAGAATGGCGCAATGTCGCACCGAAGGTCGACAGAGAGGATTTAGCCCTCTCGCATCGAGGAATGCCAGCGAGTTATTTTAGGCCTTTCCAACTCCCTATCTACTCTGCAGAGACGCGTTTACGCGACGTAACGAAATAATGAAGAAGGGCACCCTTTGCCGCCGCGACAACACTCTCCTAACTTTTGACGATGAAAAAAAATCTTTTCTCTACAAACATTACCTTATCCTCCTTCTTTTCCATTCTCTCCTCTCTTTCTCAGTATCTTTTTTATGATTCCTGAAAGAATACCGGAGCACACACTAAAGGGAATACTTTACGATGATGAAGAACGTTGTGACATTTTCTTGCGCATAAATACTTTTTCCATTAGAAGGGAACATAGAGCAGAAACGTGAGACCTTGTTCTAGGAGCCTCTTTGTCCTCGTAAACAGCCTTTCTAAAGCCGTGCTTATGAAAAAGTTACGAGTTATCTATGATAACGTAGGATCGTATTTTCGAGCGTTCTCAGGCTGAAAGCCGATGAGATGCAATTAGTAGAATTTCGATCTCTACGTTGTTTATTTTTAACGAAATCTTGTCTTTCCTGATCAAGCTGCTCCGGAGGATTCTTGACTCGACGGGAAGGAAGGGCGCAGCGCTTCAAAGCGTAATGTTTCTTATATACTGTACCTCTAATATTATATGCGCTTCCTCTTCTCTTCCGCTTGAATTTCCGTTACGAAGGAAGTCTTGTATCGGATATTCTCGCGGCACGC
Organism: Tetramorium parvispinum; assembly: GCA_011638315.1. Classification (NCBI taxonomy): domain Eukaryota; kingdom Metazoa; phylum Arthropoda; class Insecta; order Hymenoptera; family Formicidae; genus Tetramorium; species Tetramorium parvispinum. The sequence continues at coordinate 50,740 of VBVR01000315.1, read as the reverse complement.
TTTTTTTTCATGCCAAGAAGTATCTCATTCTCAGCTTTCGCGAGCAATGAAATTATGGAAGAAAGAAGCGAACCACAAACGGCACAAAATAAGCGTTTAATTATATTTTCCAGTCGTCCGGCACGAATTAAAACAGAGAGAAAAATAGAAGTCTAAAACCAACGATTATTCAAAAAAAGCCACATCTTCTTAGCAAATATAAAAGAATTTTCACAATTGTTATAGCAGAAACAGCATTATTTTAATTTCTGGTGAATAAAAATTTCATAAGCTAAATTAATTCGCGAGAATTATACAACTCTTTTATAAGCATTATTATAACAAATTAATTGTATTGTAACAAATTTAGAACGTAAGTTTATTTTTTATTATTTAGACTAAATTTTATTCGAAGAATTAGTTAATTAATTACCGTTACATTATTATAATAAAATGTAATATAAATTAGTAGCGTAATCTCAAGTTCATCAATGGCGGAGTTCTTTCTCAATTACAATGTGTTAAGTAACAATTACAACAACAGTGCCGGTGCAACGCTACGCTGCGTTATATCATTAGTACAAAGCAAGAAACTCTAGTTACACGCGGTTAACATTAATGTTGTTGCAACCGCCTCTTGAATATGTTAATTAACTCGGAAATGCGGCGGTAACGCAGAGTTCTGTATGATGTATGTAAGCCGTACAGTGTAAACAAAACATTTTAACAGATTGCCGATGGGCTATGAGATTTGCCAATCTGGCATAATGCAGAAATTTCCGTAGCTCCTGTTATCAGTGTGAAATGACTAATCGCAACACGACCTACTTTCTCACATTAGTTAGCAATTACTCAGCAATGCACAAATGAACATCATTGAGTTTTGTTACTATAATTAACGATTTGCCTCAGTAGCAAATAATCTAACGTTATTGTTACTTAATATTCCTACTACGTTTTCTGTAGAATGATTCGCGCAGTAACTGTTTGATCATCAACTGTCAAAAGAGCAAAGAATAAAAAAGATTTCAAAAACGATTATAATTGCAGTCCTTATTTATTACTCGCAAAATTTAATATAATATATATTTAAAAAAAAACTGCTATTGACAATCGAATTTATTTTTCTTAGCCTAAAAAATACGAATATGTTTAACTTAAAATAAACAATAAACAAAAATACCTTTTTCAATTTTTTTTTTAAATTTTGCAGTGTAAAAACAACAAAAAAAAACTCACGTATTTTCCTTCTGGTCGCCGTTGGCCGAATGCGACGGAGACGGCTGAGTCTGCTGTTTGGAGTAGGGATGGTGGTGCACCACGTTGTTGTTATTATTGTTGTTATTATGCATGTGCACCTTGTTGGCGTTGCTGTCGGTGGGGGAGCCCGGCGAGATTTTACCCGCCAGAGCGTTCAGTGACTGTAGCATTTTCATGGGAATCCGTTTGGCAACCGGTTGACGGTGCCTCCTTCGCTCGATCTCGTTTATCCTTGAGGAAGACAGGATTATTGTACGCTTACGGTTTGAAGGCGTCAACCCTCAAACTCTACTGTACGTGCACGAACAAGCTACTTTTAGGGTCTTAGGCGAACTGCGAGCAGCACAGGACACTTTCGATTCACGAACCACGTTCCGGTTCGGAAATCTTAGCACGAGGAGCACACACTCATCACGTGGATTTAAGCACGACAACACGAAAGCGCGCGCGCGGCCGTAAAGGCTGGTCCCCCTCAAAGTCTTGTTCGATTCGTACGAGCGGCGCTTGATAGCGATCGATCCGTTTCGTATACTTTAGAACTCAGACGGATATTGGAGCGTCTATTGAGATCCGTTGCGACACGATCCAGTTGCGGGTGCGAATACGAAACCCTGTGGACAAGTATCGGTGACTGATAAGGACGTTATCTACATTCATGGATAATTGTATGTAATTATAGACTCACGCGTCATTAAATTTAATCAACGACTTTACGCGTTCAATATCAATTTAAGATTCGTGCAGACTGATACAAATTACTACGAACTGATGCGGATTCATTGTTATAGTAATAATTAAAAATATAACTAAATCACGCATACCAGGTCTATCTCTGTATTTATTTTCGTTTCTTCTCAATGTTCTAATTATCCGTTTAATTCTATTATTTTTATCAATTTTGCACATAAAAGCCTATCGTATTCAGAAATCTAATTAAAACTACTATCTTTTGATAGATATATATGCACAAAAGAAGTTTGATAAATATCATCGTTACCAATGAATATAAGCCTAGCTATTTTTCTTAATAAGATCACGGCGTCTTATCGACATGCAAACTATATGTTCGGCATTATGATACGTTCATATGAAGCGCAAAACGTAGCGAAGACGTGGGAAACGCACGGAGCCGAAACGAATGTCGAGCAGGTGCACACGGGGACGACACCGTAAAGAAAAACTGACTAAGCGGGCACGTGCGTAAACTGCTTTACAACGAGTCAATTAAAAGTTTAAGTTTAATTAGAAACTCGAGTCATGTGCAGTGCGCGCGAGCGAGGATGGGAGAGGAGGCTGATATCGCTGCCCGTTCTCGCCCGTTTACCGCGCCCGGTTTTCTTCCCTCTCCTTCCCCTATCTCTCACTTTCTCGCCTCGCCTCCTTCTCATCTGCGTAACTCCCCGAGTCCCGAATTACCGGCTCACAAACTCCCTTTTGTTTCGCGCGTGTTTCACAGCGGGTCAAGTCCTGGAAGCCCGGGCGCGCGGAAGAACGTGGGAGATACGCGCGATAGGAAGAAACTGATGTAGCTCCGGCGGAACGATACGACCGGGAAATCCGTCGCCTGAGAATTCGAATTAGTTTCCGACTTGGCGCGAAGGAACATTCGCCGATTTCCCGTTGCAACGGGACGAAACTCTATGGACTCTTCGCAACTTTAGCAAAACCGAAGCGGGGGAGTTATGAAGCGGAAAGATGGATGAAGCATTTAAATTCTTTAAATGTGTTGGGACACCTTTTTTTATATGAACTTTATATCGTACGGTAATTTGACTGCTCTATTTAGAAATGTTTTCAATTTTTATGTAATTGAGAAGGAGACTTTGGAATATAATTTAAAGATAAAAAATAAAACATGCTATACTTCATCATTCATTCATTTTATGTAAATTGAGATAATAATTAAATGAAATACATATGTACCGTTTATTCTGTTCAAGTTCCAGAATCTAATATAGAAATGATTATTTGCGGTTTTCCAGGGTTTTGAAATAATTTTTTATTTAATCGCGATAGTTCTATTTGCTGTTATGATCTAACTTAAAATTTCATTTCATTAATCTCTGAGTTAGCGAAAAGTCAATCACGGATTAAAAGAAACAATTGCTATACATAATTTAAAATATAAATTTACAACTTTTTCTAATTTATTAATCTTTTTTATGTTTTAAGTTCAACATTATGTGCGAGCGATTCGTACGGCATCAATTATTAAATAAATGAGATCAGGAAAGGATTTTTTGATCATATAAAATAAGATGGACTTGAAAAAAAGTCAGAGTTAAAGTAATTCAAAATAAAGGTTCGTCGGTTTTACCAGATCTGTTCTTGTAAAACCAAGAGAGAATTGAATAGATACTTGCGAATCTGCCACTATCCGCAATGCACAAAGAAAAGAAATCGAGCTGACACGACGGGTGTAAGAACTCACGGTGAAGAGATTTTAGCTTCTTGCGGATTACATTTGAAGGTCCGTCGAAAGTAGAAAGATGAGGGCGCAGGAATGCTCCAGTTTGAAGGGAAGAGGCGAGGCTGAAGTAGAGGAGCGAATTCGCGGCGAGAACGGGGGGATATAATTACCGGAACTACAACGGTTGTCGAATGTCAAAGAGATCGCACATAATTTAACACACGAGGCGGCGGAAGCTGTACAAAGCGCATGACGCGGCGTACGGGAAAGATAGGGAAAATAGTGGAGAGACGGAGCACCGTTCGTGGCTTATGCCGTAAGCGACAGCGAAAAAGTGAGGAGAAGAGCGATAAAAAAGAGGCGGGATGGGAAGAAGAGCGGGGAGAACAGAAGCTATATCTTGATATGCTACACCTAAGCCTTTTGTCCTGTACACATTTTTGCCTCTCCAGCTTGCCTCTCAACTTTCCCCCTCACCTTTCCCCTTCACCTCTCCTCGCTCGCACTCTCCCACACCCTCAATGTCGACGCTCTTTGTCGTCGCCCACTTAACGCGCTAAAGCGTCAAATTAAAAACTCGAGGCGCCCTGGAAACGGCGATTAATCGCTCTCGCGGCAGTGATTGCCCGTTATCGTTCTTGCCTGTCTCGCGTCGCGACTTTATTGCGCGTTTTCCCCCCCGTCCGGCTTTTTTCTCACTTCGAGAACCGAGCTTCCCGTACCTTCTGGACTCACGCGACACCACTGGACACCTGGCCGGAAGCGACACTTTCAAGATACCTCGTCGGAGCTGCAGAATGATGCGCGAATCGCGAGATCACTGTGACTTGAGCGGCGAAACGATCTCGTCGACGTCACCTGAGCACTACGACTGACGACTCGACGAGCGCAGTTGCCGACCATCGTATCTCCGGATAAGCCTTATCGGTACCCAAAGACCCCACCCTTCGTCTGTGAAACGCATCCCTCGCATGTCTTTCTTTTTACGACACTCGCATATTTCTCTGCCACATTCACGACCAACTATTCGCGCGATTCTCTCGTGCCTTTTTTTTTCTTCTCCTTTTTTATTATAATGCACCCGAATCCACCTACGTCAGACACGTCAGATTGGACGTCAGGTACGTCGCTCGAGTCACCAGCTTATCCCGGATCGTCGACGAGATGATCTTTGAAGTGTGTGGCATGCGATCGTTCATGCGCGATCCAGACGCGTCATGACGACGCTTTGGCGACGTTTTTGGCGGATAGACGAATCGCGTTAAGGAGCGCGTCTCTCACGGAGTCCCACAATGATGATCATTTCTCTGCCGCGATATCACTTATCATCCATGAGGAACGAGGAGCCGCGTCGATTTTACGACGTCGCCATGTCGATCGTCATCTGCAAAGAATATTGACCAATTAAGAGGATACACTCTCCTACTTTAACCAAATGTCGTTGAAGTCGTCCGACAGAAAATCGCTAAGTATAATTTCCGTTAGCGTCTACAATTAAATTCGGATCATTACAAATAAGGATGTTTTCATTATTGATGTTCGAAATTTGCAAATAAATTTTATTTCCCAAATATTTCTGCAAAAGATAAGAATTAAAGAATTTTTGAGAGGAAAAATGAAGAGAAACTTAATACTTCGCCGATCAGAAAATAAAGCAAATCGGGAAACGCAGAATTCAACCCGATTAACGCCTCCATGTACGACTGTACGTAAATTGTAAGATAAAGCAATGCCAGATGAGTGGCCCTAAAAGTGCCTAACAATATGGGTTAAAAGCGAAAGAATGTTCGTCAATATTTTCTCACTACCAGACCGAGGCGATGAAGCAGACACCGACCGGCGCTCTTGGAGATTAGATAAGACGTGGAACGCTCCGCTGCAGTGACTTGCACAACGACCTGGCTGCCTTGTGAAGACACTGCCGTCGAGCAAAGCGGCGCGGTGCATTTGTGGGTGCAACGGCACAAGAAATATTTGACGTTTATTGTGTAAGTAAGTGCTCGACAATATGCGCGTCAAACCGCTAAAAGTGACGGAAATATTCAGTGGACGTATGGCCTCTTGTACAGCCAATGCCATAAATTACCACATTATTGCTTTGACGATCGACCGAATGACACACCTTGCGTGTCTTCCAAATTAAACTTCCGTAATCCGAGCGGCCTCAACGTAAAATTTTCAAATGTTGTCCGAGGTTATCGCGCAATACACGCGTCATATGGTATAACATTTGACTGATAAGCGCAGCCGCTGCGAATCCATTGGACCACATAACGTAATATACAAACATCGATAATAAAACTGCCAACATTTTTCATATTCCAAAACAGTTGGAGTAAAACACAAAAATTTAGATAAAGAATAAAACGTAATTAATACCTTTAAAAGTGATTCCTAAGAAAAGTTAATCATAAGGGTAAAATGAACTATATAACTTGAAAAATAACTACATAATATTAATAACTACTTATGAAAATTTTAAGAAATTTATCTTCATATAAAAGAATATTTAATTTTTTTATAAATGTATAGCCACTATTGAAAAATATAAGAGATTCGAATAGAAACGATAACGTCTTTAAAATATATCATATACGATATTATTTTCGATACATATTGGAATACAATAAAAGATGTAGAAACCTTTATTATCAAAGTCTTAGATTTATTATATATCTAAAATTACTATTGATATAGGTTTATAAAATTATTAATGTGTTATTTTTCTCTTGACCCTCTTCACTTAGTGATCAATAACTTTGAAGAAATACATAAATTCGAAATTTCAAGTTGGAATTTGCAGGGTAAATATTTTTGCATATTTTACAACTTGTATCATTTACACAGGTAAATAATAACAGATCGATGAGTAATATCAGCAATCAAAGATCTGCGAAATATTGAAACGCGCGCGTTACAACAGGGCATTATTCAATATAGCAATTAAAAATTCGTTGCGACTGATATTGCGCTCGTTCGCATATATGATGTATTTAATTTCGAAATTACGTTATAAAGAGAAATTGATAATTGTTATAAAGGAATTGTTGTCGAACCGATAAATGTAGCAAATACGAGTAAATTTATATGTATTTAACTATACAATATTTTCACCCCGACAGAAGCCTTTTGAAAGTTTCTGTAGAAATAGCCGTTATATTCTAGCGCCGCAAGCTTCTGAAACGAGTTTTGGAAGCAAAATTTGTTCGTCGAAAAGTAAAATAAAGCATTGTAATTCAACAACGAGAAGTTTTACGTCACACTTTAGTTGATTGAACGATTTACTATTCATTTGTATGGTAATAATTTGTGACTAGCTGTTTAAAGTAACATGAGGAAAATAGCGGCAATAATCAATTACAACAACATTAATTAAAACAATAAAATTTTGAGAAAAGATGTAATGGAAAAAAGTACTTGAGGCTTGACGTGAGCATGTGTATAAATAAAAAAAGAAAGAATATCGATGAAGCGGATATAATTGTAGTGCCGCAATAACATTGATACGTATGGACGTACAGTTGGGATTATTACGAGTAATCGATCGGAAATTATTCCACGTAATACAGTGTAGAGACACGCTTGAAGCACCTTAGACGTAAATAACTGGCAGACATAAGCAGGTCTGTGAGCGAAGTGTGCGCCTAGTTCTCGTCCGAAATAACAATGCAGGCGGTAGGATAGTATCGTTATTGCATAGCTAAGCAACCATCACTTGTTTGCCAGGGCGAAACAGTCCCGTTTGCAAACCGACAAAGAGGTATTGTTCTTTCGAGGGATCTCTCCAGCACGCTTGGTACCTACTATTTACACGGCCTAACTCAACATCATATCCCAAAGTTCGCGCGGTTCTCCACGAATGATGTACTTCAGGACAGTCATGTCTCGCAAGAGCATCGTAAATCTCTCTAATATAATTTATCCAATTTACTTTTTTATTTATTCATCTCGTTACTTTGCGCAAAAAGCAAGCGGTTGCGGAACCAATTATAGTTGAAGACAACATGTGCTGCATTTTACAGATAGCAATTAATTTTTTGTTCAATTCAAATAAAAGCAAATTTGCGTTAAATAGAACGAAAAGTATCAAAAAATAAAAAGGAAATTTCTAAAGCGTCCATTATTTAATTTTAATCATTTCTAATTGCTTGTTAATTATTCATATAGAATGTATTTGCAAAAAAAAGTTTCAGAATTCATAACTTATAATTATTATTAGAATATACACAACCGAGTAGCAGAAAATACACTATTCGATATAATGAACTTGACACACAATTTCTATAACATCAACAAATAATAGAAAAAAAAAACTCGAGCGTACGTGTTATGGAGATGTTTTCTATATTATTTGGACACGAGGACATCGTGATTCTCTCAACACTGATTTCAACGGAATCGAGTGCGGAAACAATGAAACTGAAGTACAAGAACTCGCGAGTCTGGCGCCATTCACGAGAACTTTCCGCAGAGTGCCCTAAAGTCCAGCGAGTCCAGATAAGTTATCGTCCCAGTTGGATCTCGACAACAAATCTCTCGAGGGTAACAGCGTTTTACCCAACGCGAGAACGGAACTGACCCACGAGCTTCTTAAAAGTCGACGAACGAGAAATTTTCTGGAAGTCGTTTGCGAAAAATACGACAGTTCAATAAGCATTTGACGATTCAACCTCACAGGATCAATGAATTCGCCGTTTCTCGCGGAATTATTATGAGAGAGAGAGAGAGAGATGCAATTTTTATCTATATAATATATCAACAAAAGAACAAGAAGAATACTGTTTATATACTATGTAATTTCCAATGTAATACACATATCGCTATGTTTCCACTCAATATCCATTTATTATGAATTATTTGGAAAATTAAATATTAATAAATACGTTGTGTAATATTGTTTTAGTTGAAAGCTAATAGTTGCGTATCAAAGAATTGAAACTTTAAACGTTAAAAATACACACAATAATGTAACGAGATTTGCCTCGATCCCGTTAACAAATGAGAAAAATTAGAATCATTTGTAAAAAGTTTTCTAGTATAATCGAATCTTACAATCAACGCTGCAATAGTCAATATAGACACGATGATCGCACAATAGCCGGTGAAAAGCGCGATATTTGTTAGAACGATGATGAAATTACAATTACATGACATTTTACGTTTATCTGGAATATTACGCGCGTTACATTATTTCGTTTTTGTGCGTTGCAATAGCGCGTTCATTTTTCCTCGCTGAGCAAAATTGCGCTCATCGCGCCCCATTTAGTAAATGCGTCTCTGACCCGATTACAAATATTCCCACGATCGAATCTTTTCCACCGGCGTGCCGTTTAATACATTAAATACAAATACTCGTTATGCAACTCACATTTACGTCTGAACGCCATGCCGGAATATCGTATATTTGCGATTGTAAAAGTTATAACTGTGAATGTCCGCGAGAATTCCAATACGCGCCGGAAAAGATACTTCACCCGATAGAAATACGGTCGGCGGTACGGAGGGCCGAGGGATGCAGAGTGTGAAGATGAAAAGTTACAAGAATGTTATTACCGCCATGAATTGCCAAAGGCAGGTTGCGTTTTCCAACCCGTCGGAAATGTTCCCCTGCGGTTCGCAGCTCGTGGCATGCTTTTTGCTCTTCAAACTTGTTCCATTTTCTATATCGAAATGCGATGCGAAATCTCATCGAGAGGCACCAACGTAATACCATATAAAAGTAAATACATGTACATACATGGATGGAGAAGTATTCGTACTTTCGGAAAGATTGACAGAGTATATCAAATCAATGGAAAACGATTTAATAATGTAGCAATATAATTATTAATATTAAAAAAATGTTTTTTTACTTGTAAATATATTGCGTTATTCAACAACATATTAGCGAAAAGTAAGAGAGAGTTGGTTTGTCACTTAAAAATTTGATTAATCAGACTAATGTTTAAAATTTGCGTATTATTATAATCAGTTATTTATATGATGATGATTAAACTACGCGTTACTCTATTAATATACGATTCTCATATTCCTATAAATTGCAATAACTAATTAAACATATATCTCTATGTCACAATTTATACTTGCTAATTCATGCTCGGTAATTACGCGGGGGCAATAATTTACCATCAAATTTAATTATTATATAATTGTTGTTTAAGATTATATGCGTAGCAATTATAAGCCATAAATGACTTTAACAGTGATATCATATTCAATTAAGTGTCACTTTAAAGATGTAGATAAAATCGTGCATAAGCCGAAGATAACTAAAGTTCGTCGATATAATGCCAATAATGAATGCAACCATAACAGGAATACCACAGGCTGTGCATTATAGTTCGCCGGATATGTCGTTGTGGATCATATGTAGCAGGTGTGTCGCGTTATTCGCCAACTCGATGACGATGTGTGCCCGTTATTAGCAAAATTGCGTGAGCTAATTGACTAATTAGAGATTAACGATGGATGCTAGTTCTATCGTACCGGATGTATTGATGGATTACTGTTTTGGACCTGCGACGAGCGGCCATTATAACGCAGTTTATCGATGTGTCTCAACCGATATTAGAATTTTTTTAAACATATGCTGCACAACAATGCAGATAATTAATGCAGCAATATGATACAATGCTATCATGTAAACAATTATATCCTCGTTACCCGTTATTATATTTTGCTGTTAAGTATACAAGTATGATGGTTCGTGTACTATGTATTCTCTCTCTCTCTCTCTGTTTTGTGTATTAGAAATTTGAATTAATATTTCAGACTTCTAATTTTCTTTCCGTATAATAATTATAATGATATTTCTAGATGTTTATTAATTTTGTTGCAAATATCACTGTTATATAAAGAAAATATGTATATTATTTATTGACATTATATGTGTGTAACAGATAACTTTGACGCGAATCAACTTTTCTCTGATATAAACGAGAGATATTTATACAAGTAACCGAATATAACAGCGATGCCCATTACCGCTGACACAACTAATTAATTACTGATTAGTGACGAAAGCTCGGTCGCCCTCTGCTATATTGATGGATTGCAGTTTCCGCTCCACTTCGATCATACATTATACCAATGAGTGCTCCAAATAGTCATATCAGTCGATCGACGTCAGCTGAAAACATTTTGTTTCTATACCCTATACATTATCTATAACTTCAAGAAGGAGAAATAATTATATAATTCTGCTTCGAACTCAATCAAGTAATTAATATGTAAAATGGATGGTTTTTTTATGTTTTAATAAATTCAACTGTATTTTATGTCTGTTATCAGTTTAATTGTAACAATTTGATTAAAATCTTTAATTTAGACAGCAAAATATTTAAATAAAAAAAAAAGAAATGATCATTTTCTTTAACATAATAAGGTCTAGAACTAATAATTTGTTTTTGTATATTGGCAATTTATATATCACCTCACATGTCGTTTCAAAGGTTTATCTAAGAAATTTATTATCAAAAATGATTTTAGCAACAAAAACTAAGATTGCGAAAATATTTAATAAAGTATATCGTAGAAGCATTACTTATCAGTCGATCAGTTTGTGGCAAGAGTAAAAGTGAGAGAAAGAGAGAGAGAGGATGTAATGATGCTGGATACTTCAAATTAAATTCTATGGAGCGCGGAATACATGGCCGATAATACGGAAAAGTTTCACGGTATCTCTATTGCAGGATATAGTTATTACGGAAATTTTATGCTGTGGCAGCTCATGAAGTAAACTTGCTTGTACAATCCAGAGTCGACTTGAGTATGATATGAGGCCGTGTTAAAAAGCAACAGCTGCGCAATAGAATTTTCGCAAAGTAAGATGAATCCGGTGAAAGATGTAGTCTGAAATCAGGGAAAAAGCTGCGACGAAAGAACTTTTCTCGTGGGATTGATTCTAAATGGGGATAAACATTATTGACGTGGACACAACGTTACGCACAATCCCCTTCCCACCAGGTATTTTCAATCACGAGATTGCTCAATTGCAGCCTGGTTTTCCCGTTCTCAGCTATGTTGCTTCTTTCTTCGGGAGCTCCGTTTTCCTCTTATTTGCTAAAGCGAAAAGACCGTAGCCAGATTAAAAAGCGGGACTACGACCCTCGAGAATGATTATCTCCAGTACCGACAATACAGACAAAGTAACAGGACAAGAGGGATGGATGGCTTAAATGCATCCTCCGGCTCAATCTGATTGAGTACAGTCGGAATGAAGTCGACGTAAATGTAATGGTCTCTGATTAAAAATTGTTGCGCAACTATTTCTTAATTTTTTACATTTTAACAGCAGATTTCTATCATATTGATTTCTTATTAAATATAAATAATAGAAAATTAACATCTACATCTTTTTAATATTTCATAATTTTTTTTATATATTACTTGTCTTCATCGTTTTAAAAATAAAAATTGTCGATTTACTTGATAAATAATGTTATTGCTAATATCAATATGTTACTTAAAAGCAATGCAACAATTTTGAAACATCTGACATAAATGGTAATATTCAGTTTTTTAATTTCGGAAATATCACTCATTTAATTAGATTGCCGTAAATCTTGCCGCTTAATAAAAGAAGAATTCTTCAGTTAATTAGCAGCTCGCCGTACCTCCATATCCCTCATCGAAATTTTAATCTCCGGTGGGACAAAAATGAACGTGGATACTCCGCTCAACTAGAACTTCTCCGCGGAGCCAGAAGAAATGGCATTAATGCGCCGGAACAATTGTAAAAAGTAGATTAAAGCGGACAGTCACGACCGCAAATAATTCCAGCTGCGTCCGTCGCCGGATATCATAATAGTCCTGTTATTTAAATGGACGTCATCAGCGGGCACGTGACGTATCATTAAACTAGGACATTAAACTGCAAGCGTTAATCTTCTCCCCCGCGCGTACGTTTAAAACTTTTGTCCTGTGGGACCTGGTAGTGTCCTTCTTCCTCTGATAAACTACCCCTCTTGCTTCTTTTTATCCTCTTCGACCCTCTTCGACTCACTCCACGGCTCCCCTGACTGAACCAAGTGCTCGGTGACACGACAAAAGTCACTTAACTCGGTTGATGAGGCTTTGGCGATTTCCACTGTCATTCTGATATCTGGTTGTCGCGTGGCAAGGTAAATGAAGGTAAAACTCTAGCCGGGAAAAAAACCTTATGGAATATTTGAGAATGGAGTTTATCAACTATCCGCCGTTTCTAGCGTAGTCCATGTGCGAAACCGGTGGAAAGCAGCAGAAATGAAGGGAACGTCGTATAACGTATAAACGTAAACGTTTCTATAGAACCAGCTTTATCATGTGCTTCATAAAAAAAAGTACTAGTTATTTTTATGAAATGCTTGTCATACTAAATATAATCCGCTACTGCATAATGTTACCTCTGGGTAATAAGCCGCTTTTACTTTTCTATAGTAGTTATACATGTACCGCTATATAATATATACGGGAAAACCAACGCAATATTAAAAAATTGTGAAAATGTAGATTTTTCGTAATAACATGCAATAATGTTGAATCTCGCGTTCTGCTAGACATAAAATTTAACTTTCGAAATACAATGTTATAAATGTCGTACGAGTATCCACATGAGTTATGGACTCTACATACTTTTCAAGATATATTTTAAATTTTGTTAAAACTATAAATTATATTAGGTTACATTTGTATCAGACGCATTGATTCATGATTCCTGACGCATCGAAAGTAAACTCGTAAATTTGTTACATTTTTTAAATAACAGATTTATTAATTAACAGCGCTCAGTATCTAGATAAAAAAGTAAAAATGCTAAAGAGATAAATTAGATGATTAAATCGTTAGACTTGCATAGAAATAAAAATTTATATTTAAAATCCTAAATTCGTTATTACATTTTTCCAGTAATAGACTTAATATATTATAGATTAATTAACAGCGATTAATATGTAGATCAAAATGTGAAAATGCTAAAGAGACATAATGCATGATTAAATTCATTTTATACATTATTAAATCGTTAAACTTGCAGAGAAGTAAAAATTTACGTTATGTATAATTACACAGGAAAAAGATTCGTTGAAAAAATGAGTATGCCGCGTAATGAGAATACGATTTGTGTTTGCGCGAAGAGTTTTAAATAGCAAATCTTCGCGATACAATAATGAGCCGAGAAAACTTCCCGTGTCTCCGCTTTTCTAATTTGCCCTTAAGTTCAAGTCATATTGTTGCCGCAATTTTCTTGTAACGACTTTCATTCGAAACACAACTTTGCGACACGTATTTTAAACTAGTTGAGCACTTTTTAACCACCGAGTTTGGACGAGAGCTTTCGTAACTAGCTTTAAAGTGTCGGATTTTTGTGGCGTAATAATGAAAGGAATTTTCGTGTCGCTGTATTTCGCTTTGTATGCATTCAACGTTCTGAGAGCTAAATGCGAATGGGAACGCGCTACCAGCACAACGTTTTGTATCAATTTACATTTCTCGCTTGATATTATGTCTATTTTTTGTGTGTTATTCTATATTCCTCATTTTCTCGAAAAAGTGTACTGTTTTAAAAAATTGTGCCAAAAAATTCTTCGTTACAATTATAATCGATATACATATAAAGAGTTAAACCAGCATTGCTTGTATAAATTAATTCTTAATTATGGAGTTCGAACGGTACAACTGTTTAAACAAAATTGTGTTTGCAATTCAGATCGCACCAGTGATATCTATATTTGATTCTCATTGAAAATAAAATATACATATCACTGATGCGACCTGAATTGCAGACGCAATTTTGTTGTGTCGCACGATACAGATTCTGCCATAAACTTAAAATCAATTTTCCTTTAGCAAAACTTTTGTCGAAAATTCAAAATCAATTTCAATAAATGATTGAAAAACGATATATCATATTTCGTGTGTATGAAAAATATTCTTAACGTTTCTTTAAAATAAACGTTATTGGTGAAAATGAGGAAATTGTGATAAATTGCGTTTCATTGAATCTTTTTATTAAAAAAGTATCGACTGTAGATGCGTTTAGAAATTTACAAAAGAAATATAACGAATTTGCATGTGGTGTATAGTAGCAAAACATTTTGTGTGTAGTAACAAAACATTTTTCTTTTCTGTATACATATATACGTAGCCTCAAGAAAAATAACAACTTCTGCATTTTCTCCCATACGGCTTCATAAATCGCATCGATACCAGAGTGAGCTTAAACCAATCACTTAAAAATATCGATAGCTTGCCTAACTGCTTCCAGCTTAGAGAAAATTAAGTGCATTCAATGGTACATAACGAAAGGTATTTCAAGCCGGAGTTTCTGCTTTAATCTCACGTTACGAGCAACTAAAGTTCCGCGGAACGAGAATCGATACGGCGACAAAGTACGCAAATAAAGAAGCGCCTGAGAAATAAGGTAAATTGAGAAAGTGAATTGAGCAACCGGTGATTTTCATCAACTGAGCTAGCTTGATTTGGTGCGTGCAACAGGTCCTGCTATTTACTTTGAAGAGTAAGGACTAAATCAAATTTTAGTGAGCGTTACCGAGAATGCCTTTATACATCTTATTTCATCTACGCATTTATGTATACATGCAACTCATAATTGAATTTTCCTCCATAATACGTGAGAGTCGCCAAATGAATATTTTGCATCTTTATCCAAAATACAGCGAGTCATTACAATATGCATTACCAGGAACATCATATTATTTTGTTGCGCATAAATTACAGCAAATTAGATTATATCACGTTAAATGACAGTAATTTTATGCAAACTTTCAGCAAATATGAAATCGTTCCTAAACGTAGGTACGCTGATTTTGCTATTTACTGTTGTAATTAATTAATATAACAAGAGACAATAAATATGATAAGTTCATCTAATAATTGGCTGTACGATTTAACAAAAGAGATTGTAAATTAGTTTATTACAGCAGCTGGTTATTGTTATTGTAACATGTATCGCTCGGGTATTTTTGAAAGTACATCTAGGTGAAGCATGACATTGTGAACTAGCCATCAGTCTTGTTTTTATTGCTGAAAATCTTTGCGAAACAAAGAATGGTCAGATGATACACCAAAATAACTGTCAACAAACGACATATAACTCGGGAACTCGATCGTGTGCTGTCGCAGATATATTTTATCAATGAATGGTAAACTTTATCGGAACTGTTTACAATGAAAACAGTCCGGCCCATGTAAGCCCTGCAATAGTTGCGCATATGTCGATTCTAGTGTTGACCCAAACAACGTTTACTGCCTCCATAAGCAATTTTATCGTCGGTATATGAAAACTGTCAAAATACGTATTCGCAGGATTATGATGTGGTTCGTCGAGAATTCGATAACAAACCTTTCGTATCTTCCATACGAAAAAAAAAACAAAAATAACAATTAACAATTATTAACTATTATTAGGACTAAAATTTGTAACACTTTGCAACAAATTCTACTCAAAACTAAAATTTTTCCTTTTTCTCGTTAATGTCAATAATAAAATAAAGAGTTTTTTTCATGAATGAATCAAACTCTGAAATAATTTCATATTAACTGTCTCGCAATGTTTAATATATTTCAGACTATCCGTCTAGAAAAATTGACTTTTTTCCCTTTTACAATCGTAACATATATTATTTCTAAATGGTTAATTATTAAAATTTAGAGATAACCGAACTTAGCATCACATTTAAACAAATTTAAATTTAAATAGCAGATAAAATCAAATATAATAATAAATATAAAACTGACTTCTCTACACTCGTCTCTAATTCTGCATTGCAATTCCATGCACTGTACGCATTTATAAGTATCGTGTAGTATTACTCGATGAGCGAGTTGGAAATCGTCGCAGCACGTTTCGAGTTATTGCAAACAACGGTGGAACATTCTCCGCTCGAATTTGAAGAGTTTCAAACAAATCCAATAACACACGATGTACAAGATGCCACCACAGCGGAGACCGAAAGGGAAGTACAATGTATCTGCATTGTGAATTCGCTCGGGGTCTTTTCCGCGCGCGTATTCGAGTTCTCGTGCGAACGTGAACCCGGAACAACGCGACGGGGAGCACCTCTCTACTACGTGTGCTTTGCACGTGTGCGCACCTGCGCCTGCATATGCGATCCATATGTACGGCACAGGCACGTGTCTGCCGCACGAACACGGTATACACGGTGTCACGCGCTACGGATTCCTTGTCGAATTCAGTCCCACCCCCACGGAGAAGATCGAATGAGAGCATTCGATCGCCGAAACTTCCGCGGATTTTCTTCCAGAAACAATTTCGTTAATACGGTCACGAACCTGCACACACTTCGCAAAAATCTAAACAAAGAGATTTTCGGAAAATTAATAGAGTACACTAGGAAAACTGTTTTGTTTCCATGAACCAGAAGGTTGGTTGAAATATACCCGACAAAATTGTTTAGTTACTACATACTATGTTATTTGCTTATATTTTGTTAAATCATTTTGATTTAGAGAACAAAACAGAATTGTTTAGGGAACAAAACTGTCTTGTTCTTCAAACCAAAATGATTTAACAAAATATAAGCAAATAACATATTTGTTTACAGCAACTGAACAATTTTGTTGGGTATATTTTAACCAAACTTTTGATTCATAGAACAAAACAGTTTTTCCAGTGTATCCTTTTATAATCCTATTCTTTAATTTAGGGATCCTTTACTTTATGCTAAAATCGAAACTGAAAAGGACAGCAGCTATCGCAGAGTCCATCGATAAGAGAATTATCTAAAAATAAAAAAAAAGTATGTGCAAGAGGAGATTAATGAAAATCTATTTCTTTTTTATTTAGAAGTTTTATAATTTTGAAAAATGTAAAACTGTAACGGAAATGCCATTTTCTATTCTGTAAAAATGTTTTATAACGTTATATCTCTAAAAACTTTTTAGCTTACATCGCATTGTAAGTACAGAAAGTCAAACAGAGATATCAGACATTTTACAAAGATTAATTGTAATTATAAAATAGCATTTTCGTTAGTTTTACATTTTTAAAAATTATATAACTTATAAAGCGGAAATCTTTTTATAGAGAACAGATTTCCATTAATCTCCTCTTGCATATATTTTTTTATTTTTAGATAATTCTCTTGTCGATGGACTCTGCGATAGCTGCTGTCCTTTTCAGTTTCGATTTTAGCAAGGGATATTCAATGAAAGCACATAGAGGAACGTCATCCGAGTTCTATGATGCATCTTGCCACAAACATGAGTAGTTATCAATGCTCACATACTACCATCCGCCCACACGTGCTACATGTACTATCTAGCATCTACGATCTACTCTCCTCGTCCGGCTCGCAAGGAAGAGATAGCCGGCTTTATGCTCGCGCACGAACGAGTTTTAGATGTAAGCTCGCTACTTTCATCGGTGGATGTATCGCGCATCACAAATCCGTCGCCGTCACAAGCCCATGATTCCGCGAAACGAAGAAAGCGAGAACGCGGAGTACGTGTATGCATCTGCACGTGTACGTGCTTGCGATAAAAATGGGTCGGAGAAGATGGAGTAGGTTATCGAGACTCTCTCTTCCATGATCGGTCTAAAAAGCGCCGAAGAGACCAATGATACGCTTCAGAAATGGCATACGGAGTTCTGATGGAGCGGAGAAATATTATCTGATAAGGATCAAACGTTTTCACTCCTAGTAGCATCACAGTATCATCGCTTCATGAGCTGTTTGATTTAGGTAAGGCGTTACGTAACGTCGTGAAACTTTGTAATTATAAAACAGCTTATGAGTATATGTGTGTGTGTGTACATGTACGTATGTACATATCGCGTGAGTCTCTAATAACTAGGTTGAGTTATAACTCCTTTCTAAGTCAAAATAGGGAAAAATAGTAAAGGAAAATCTTTTATAATGAAAAGAATCAATTTATATACTAAAAAATATGATTCCATTTTAAAGAAAAGCTTCCATTTTGCAAATGCAAATCGGTATGTTGTTGAAAAAATATGATCGCAGAATAGATCATATTAAATACGAAAATATCAAATGAAAAATTTCCCTTTTCAACTTCTCATTTTTTAATCTTGATTTACAATTAGAACTCTAACCGATATATGTAACTCAAAAAATATAAGATATCACAATTAATAAAGATTGCTGTAATTATATCAATACAAAAAGGCAGCACAAGAAGAGCACTTCATTTCACATATTAATAAATAATAAAATGTAAATGCGCAATTTAATTTGTCCGAAACAGAAAAATGAACATTTAGTTAATCTAAACTGATTTATTATTGAGCAACCTTCGAGAAGTCCGACGAAGCGAATTCAAATTTGCGAATTAATACCTGCGCCCAGACGCGCGTTTACTGGTTGCAGTGACCGAATCGGCCCTATCTGCGTACACGCGTGGCAGCGCCGACACAATGGGGGAGATTACGGGGACACTACCCCGTACGCTACGTCGAGCACGAAGATGACGGGCCCGCGCTCATATGATCGGGATACGTCGAAAAAAACCATACACGTGGATTTCCATTTTTATGGCCGCGAGCTGCCTCTTTTGTCCCGTGGGAACGCCGTCTCTGTTGAGTGGTACCGGACGGTCGACCACTTTCGCTGGGACAATTTATGTCGTTCTTATCCCAACGTATTTTTTTGAGGAAGCAATGGCAAACGATATCGGATGAATACAGAGTCGGCCAGTGAACTCGCGTGCTCACCATCTACCGGGGATGGATGGAAGATATTGATATAGCGTATAACTATAAGATGAAGATGTCATTTCGTTGGCCTTTTCAATGTCCTTTATGCTTCAACGATGTAATGAAATTCCAAACGAAGTTGATGTTATATAGAAACATCGACAATGTACGATATTATCGCGTAAATGCTAAAATAAATTGTTCGATGAATATAAAGTCAAATCATTTTAATACAATTTTTTTCGATGACTTCTAGACCTAATTATAAAAATTAAATAATGATAATATGTTTAATTATGTTTAATATTTAATGTTACATATCCGATAAAAAGAATTTAAAATTGTAAAAAATCGTAAGCTATGAATTAATCTTCACAAAAATTAAAGAAAAAGATTAAGATACATAATTTTTGAATACTAGGTACATATTGTACACAAGTTAAATAAAATTGTTAGAAATTTCAAATATTTTTGAATAATTTCTCTTCGAATAAATTAAATATTTTCTGCTATGTTGGAAATGATTATATTGCACAGATTCTATTAAGAAAATGTTCCGTTTGTGATGCAGCAAAGGAAGAAATTCACAATTGCAAACGATTTTCAAATTTAACGAAACTATCGTGTTACAAAGTTGGTCGAGTCTGCGATACGAAAACTGCTCGTGCGAATAGTGCAGGTACGAAAACTTATCATCCCGTTGCACTTGTCATGTGCAGGTGAGGCATATCTAGAAACCGCTGCTTCTCGCTGCGCCCCGCAAGTGAAGGTAAAGACGATGACGATGACGAGCCGAAACGCGAATGCGACCGTCTTCGGTGAGAGTGCTCTCGAGACGTGTGTTGGAGGAAAAGTTTTAACGAGACAGCCAGAGATTTCTCAACCGGGGAGGAGGGGAGGGGGAACGAGTTGGCGTATCACTTTTTCCTCGGCACTGAAGCGACCGAGAAATGCAGCCCTTCAGGGTTGAACTCCACTGCGCGGAACGACGTTTCGTGTTACGCGACGATCCTTCAACACGCTCTGTTCATTGCGCAACCAGTGCCTGGTACCGTAAGAAGCTTCGCCGGTTTATCAGCAAAGAATTATCATAGAGAAAAAAAACTTCCTTGAATCTCCGCATCGCGAAAATATCATTAGTTCAAAAAAGGACGACATTTTCCGTCTTGGGAATAACATTTCTTAAAACAACATTATTTGCCGTATTCCATTATCACAAATTTTATATTAGTATCTGAGAGAACGTGTCTCCAATGTTACGGTTCTCTTTTCTTGTAAGATATTTTCTTGTAAAGATTCTCTTTGAATTATTACGATTTAATTCAATAATATGATTTTTAATTATACTATTATTATAGCGCGAGATTATCGATCGTAAAAGCGATAAAAAGTTAAAAGAAAAAACTGCTCGCACACAGTGAGCAAAACGGTGTCGCGTAGTAAAATTATTTGGCGCAATTCGCTGCACACCCGCTGTACCGTGCAGACAGCTGTTCGTCCAATAAATGTGACATGCACGAAACGATTACGGAAGCGACAAGTGATAACAGTGAATTCGCTTTGCCGGGCGCTTACATAAAATTGCAGACTGCGAATGACAATGTATGCCGATAAATGAAATTTTATGCAGAACGACGCACATGTGTCGCCAGCGATAGTTTACCAAGTTACGCGATTGCGAGATTCATATGGGAGAGAAAAAATAGAGTGTGCTATTTGGAAAATAATTATCCGCGTTTTCCGCTCAATCGGCTGATGAATAAACAAATGAGTTCTGCAAATATAAAAGAGTCCCTTAATTATTTATATCTTCGAAATGCACGAATCTTCGAAACCAATTCTATAAATTTTCTGTTGCATGCTCTAATTTGATCGGCATCTAGCTTGGAATACCATAATACCACCATATAGAACGTTCGTTTTTTTAACAAAAAATAAAATTGGTTTTCAATTTTATCATTATTGCAACCGGAACACAGTGTACCAGTGCTTATTTCAGTTGTAAATTAAAATCAAATGAAAAAATTACATGCCGTGAAAGGGGG
>VBVR01000315.1:0-29333 GCA_011638315.1 Tetramorium parvispinum | reverse complement strand
AATTTATTGCGGGAAAAGATGCCGTGCCGACACAAAGCATTGAAATATTTATTAACGAAAGAACGTATTCCGTTCCAAACGATTTACAAAAACACAATAAATTAATAAAACTGAAATAAACACAAACGCAAACATTTTTATAAATAAATACCGTATTAAACGCGATCGAGAATTTAGTCAGAGGTAAAAAAATTATGTGCAGCAATACTTTTACGCGTTCAGTCAATAAAGAAGAGATTGTTCGTAAAAAAAAATATCGGTCTTTTTAACAAACGCAACAGCCTATTCTATACGTAGCTTACAAGACATGCGAGTTAATACGCGCGCAATTCTCGAAACGCGATCGCCGTGGTGCTCGCTCTCTTCTGTACCGTAAACGCGCAAAGTTCGCAGATCGGACTGACCATGAAAGCGATCCCGCAAACGTGACGTTCGCGCACATTGGACTTGTTAATTGTTAATCGTCTCGGCCGCACTCGCACGTCGCGTGCACGGTACAAGCGTCACTTTATCCGAGCGGCCGAAGAGAGCATGGGCGCGAGCGCGCGCGACACACGGTCGCATTACCGTGATTGCAACGGCCAGGAAACGCTAATTCACTAATGCGTCGCTTCCACGCTCGCATGCCGCATCGTTGGTTTCGTACGCTATTGAGGATAGTTTAGGATTATATACGTTAACGCGCGACGCGGTCGCCCTTCTTGCCGCTGGATACGTTCCGTCGATTAATTGTCCCGGAGAATCTCCTACGCTTGCACATTCTATTTGCACGTGTTCTTGTTTCCCGTTGTTCATATTCGGATTGGCATCCGCCGGATAACTGTGGAAAAGTTTCGGTCCAGTGACTCGAAGTTTCCATCGAACTTTCGAATAAATAAATTGAACACAAATGTCTTTAATTCTGTGATTTTAAATGTTATAATAGTGCAATGGTACGTAAATGTAGAGACGTTATTTTATCTATTTTCGTTTTCCTTTTCAGAGGAGTTGAGAAAAGAACACTGAAAGAAGATTCTCAATCGAGAGATTTTTATGAATATAAATAACATCGGATCTGGTGTATGTCAAAAACAAAATATTAATCGAATTTTTATCTCTGTTTGCTCTCTAGGATAATAATGTAAAACTTAGTGGTGTCAATGAATGCGCTCAATTGTGAGAATATTTGACAAGCTCGATTAGTAGGTATGTGCATGATCGATTTTGACAAATCAAACACACATGCAATAATTAAAATAAAATCAAATATAAAAAAATTTTTTTTAAACATAATCCTGTTTTACGAGGAAACATTTTTTGTACATTAAATTTCTCTCTTTATTTTTTAAATTTAATAAAAGTTATAAAACATTATTTTATATTTAATAAAAAATTAATTTATATAAAGAATTTTTATGTAAAAGCTAATAATTTAGGCAGAATATATTGTTTGATTACTGGATTCATTTTTATAATATTCAAATTTACACTTCTAATGTGCAGTAAATTTTATTCTAATTTATGATTATTCTCTTGCAAAGTGGATAAAAATCGATTATTTATGAACAAATGTGGACAATCAAATGTCATAACAACTTTGTAAAAATTCGCATTTTGCCAGTTTTACAAGTTTTTCATCTTTCTGTATATTGTTATGTATTAAATAATGTTTATCTAATAACTTTATCTAATATTCATTAACAGTTAAATCATATTCACATTCAATTAAAACTGAATATTAATTTTTAAATTTTTTTTAAAGACTCTAATACTCTAATTCTTCAAATAAATTACGCAAATTATGTAATTATTGATTTTTCAAATATATGTATAGATGTATCTTACATTAATTTTCGTACATTTTACGCAGGAGCAACATCACTATTTTACGAAAGTTCGCAATGTTCTATTTTTCACGATAGGGTCACGATTGTAGACCTTTGTGCATCGATCGTGCAAACAGAGAGGCGTGCATGGGTGCTTGTGAAAACTCGGCAAAAGCACAAAGTGACGGTGGGGGTGGGTTAAAAAAATGTTTATCGCTCGACGAGTTCGATGAGCGCAATTAAACCGCTGTCAAAGACTCGAAACGAGGCGCGGATAGCACGATAGCGCGCTATAATGACGACGAGGGGCTATAAGTTAATCAACATTAACTCGAAACTCGATCCCATGCTATGCGTGCCGCTCTACTGAATTTCTGCGTTAAAGTGTGTCGCGCGATCAATCAGTTGCAATGCAAAATTTAATAAATATACCTACAACAAGCTACATCGTTAATAAACGTGAAAATCGCAACGAAAGATTTAAATTGTATTATCCGTCTCATAGACTTCGTTTGTTCCGATGATAATTATGTGATTCTTTGTAATATACCAAATTTAATTACATTTATTTGCTTAGTGGTTTTTTTAAAAATAGTTTTGTTAAATCTATATTTATTACTAATAAACATTCTTAATATAGTAAAGTTTGTTGAAAGTTTTGCTTGTTCTTGCATAAAGATTAAATTTTAGAATATATATAATGCTAACGAAACGCTAAATTATAATTAGACCGAATATTTAATCGATCGCCTAAAATTATTTTAAGTAACTGTTTAATACGTAATTATATCAAGAGTCGGGAAAGTCCATAAATAAAATTTGAAAATTTACAGAAATAATGAACTACAATTGTTATTACTTATTCAAAGGATATATTGTTGCATTTCTTTCCCAACATTTCTATACGTAAATAAGTATATTATATTATTCCGTTAAGCTATATAAAAATAAATGCACGTACGTGGATGTCTAATGGGAATAGAAAGTACAATAATAGGAAACGGACAGACGGTCAATGACGTTAATCTGATTTACATAAATCGAGCGCTCGTGCCAAAAGCTAATTCGTCGTTCCGCTTCATTCGATTGCCATTCAATTTTATGAACGAGCCACAAATACATAGTTCTACGTCATCTTTCCTTTCCCAATATTATTTCAATTTATTGAAGAGAGATATTGAAAATCGTGAAGAACAGTAATTATTATTCTATTTCTTGTTGGACATGTGAATTAAATTATCGAAAAATAATCAATCATTACAGTAATTTTTAATTGATAAATAGTAGCAATAAATAGTAATAAATATAATTAGGAAATTATTATGCAAATTATTAATAGCACGTTCATATTTCAGACTTTTTAAAATCTACTTACTGCAAAGATCAAATAAACTTGTGATTAAATATCCAAAGTAAACTGAAGCAAAGAGATGCAAGAAAATATAAAAATATATTAAAAAGCGATTAATTATGTAAATTTACATTAATATTATTCGAGAATACAATGGCAATAAACTGAAAAATCAAATTAAACGGACCATTTAATTTTCTATGGTTTAAAAATTAAATTCCTAAATTGTATTTAAACAAAAGAAAATATGCTTCCAAATATTCATATACACAATAATGTATAATTCAATGCCTACGTATCGTTTTTTTTTCTACTGTTTAAGCATAAACGCCTGTTTCAATTATTTATTCTTTTTTGATCAGATTGAAATAAAAATACTGACTTTCTTTCCTTCTTTCCTTCTTTCCTTCAGCAATGGCTCGATTATTCTGATTTTCGAAATCACATTCGAAAAATTGAAAAGCTTAGGCTTAACGTTCTCTTGATCGTACAATTTAATTGTGCAGACATACAATACGATATTCGACAGTCTAATTATCGAAGAACAGGCGATACGAGCGCGAGCAGGAGAGCTGGGTGATTCAACGATCGTTTCTGAAAAGACGTTCCACGGCTGCGCCGGCATAACGAGGCGAGTTTCGTAGACGACGACGCTGCGTTTTCGTGCTCCGGCCCCTTTAATGGATATATGCATAACGGTGAAACCGCAAATGCTTCAATTATGAAACAATGAAATAGTTAGGGGTGCCGGGGCTCGCCACCCACTTCCCTCTTTCAACCCGGCGACTCCTACGGCTGCGCCCGCGTTGGTGCCAACTGACGCCAACTTCTCGCGCTCTAACTTGGTACCGTTGTTTCGTCGAGTTAACCAGCTAACTTTATAGCAATCCACTCCGCCGTTTTCCACCCTCCTCGCGCGCGCGCGCGCATCCTACTTGTATCATTCCTTTCCTGCTCCCCGGCTCTTCTAATCTTGCACGTCCGCGTTTATCTTCGACCGTACGTCATGCCGGTCGAAAATGCAAATGCCAGCACTCAACTCTACAGCAGCTTTTCGTCGAAAAAATTGCGCTAAGACCAGCGATAGTGAAGCGTATACTTATGATAAAGTAAGAAAAGAAGAAGTATAAAATTATGCGGGAACTGTGTAACGTGAAGATGATACTACACGATTGAACTCATGGTAGAAGAAGAATGATTTTCTATAGTTCTATAGTTCTTCCCTCAAAACTATTCAAATTAATTGCATTTTAATTAAAATTTATGATTAATATATTAAGATTTTTAGTAATTTAAGTTAATTAAAATATACTTTTTTATATACAGAATATCAAAGTGTTGTAAAAGATAAATCTGCACTCTTTTGGGATCTCTTTAGTTGCTAACAGTGAGATATCTAGCAGTTTTAATCTCTTAATACACTTTGAAAATACTTGCAACGTACTTCGCAATTACGGTGAAAATACTTTTGAAAAGTATCGCAGCATGAATGATTTAATATCTCAATAGAAAGGTAATCAATTTTAATATACTTGTCGATTTCTTTCTTACAAAGATTCCCAACGTAGAAATTTAGAAATGTTCTATAAAACTTTGGCAATACATATGTTTTTATTTTATTATTCTTTAATAAAAAGATATAAAACAAAAGAAAACTTATTTCCTTTAATCAGATTTATTGATTAGAAAACTTGTTCAATTGTTTCAAAGAATCATAAAAACTGTATTGACAAAAATAAAAGAAACATATTTTCAATATTCTTATATTTTCAACGTGGTTTCTTAATAATAATTTATAATATATTGATACGCGTTTAACTTTATTTATTTTGATGATTAATTGTATATCAATGTTTCAAGAAAAGCTCGATCCCAAATTGTCAAAAGAATTATTAAAGTCAAAGGTAGATTTTGAATCGCCTTATATCGTTAATCGCAATATCTCCGATAATTAATCGTCCATCTTTTATAACGTCCATATTACAGGCATCATTAATCAGCCGCTGCATTCTTTATCCCACGCATTATGCCTATATACAATCAGCTCGATAATTATCGAGCAAGGTTCAATACGCCATACGCTTTTACTAAAATAGTCATTTCGACATTTAAAAATAATGCGAGACAAAAAGAGAGAGAAAAAATAGCAAACGGGAGACAGTACAGACATGTACGTCTGCACATGTTGTTGAATGATAAAGCTTAAGTGATAATATATCGAGTTGCACAATCCGCCCATATAGTCGCGATAAGGCACCCCATGCCGCATGCCGCGAACGCCCCTTTTTAACGGTAAACACCCTTCGCGCGTTGATAGTTTATGCTCGCACATTGCACGTACAACCGGCTCGGCTTATTTATCGCGTGTTATTTATCGGCACGCCGCCTCACGTTTCTTCGTCGCTCGTGTTCTCTCAGCTTCGAGTATCTAACGATCGAAGTTGCGGCAATTTACTGAAAAATATCGGTCTTCTTTTATAACTTAGAGACAATAAACACGCATATACAACACACATTTATCCATATTCTCTACTCCAATTAGAAGCAAATGGAAAGCAACAGATATAATTTAACTCTGATAGCGAAGAGATCACAGAAACGGCTTCATATCGAACAGTCTGCCGCTATGCAACATAAAAAGAGAAGAACGACATGTAAATGCATCGAAGACAAAAAAGCGGCGACCAGGCATGACGTGTGCATATAAGCTAATCTACCGGAAGTAACGTGTAAACGTAGTGATCGGAAACGATAAGCGGATATCATCGTCGCTTGTGACGGATTGCGTGCGATACGTTTTCGTACGGACACGGAGAAGCGTAATCCGTTCCGGTACGCTCGAGCGCGGCGGACCGCGACCCGATCATTTATTTCTATGATCATAAAGTCGTCGTGTGATACGCGCGTACGTTCGTTCCACTCCCTGAGCCGCGATGATATATTTTCAACCGGCCCGTAAACGAACATCGTAGATTTGTCTTTCCCATGGTATCCGATTTTACGGTTAATCTCATCGCCGTAGACCGCCGTTTTACCCTGGCCTTGCTCTTCCGATTTTACTACCTCGTGGTAAAAATATCGTGTACGATTTTAATTTAAAAGCTCTAACAGCGAGCGAGAACAATGCAAATTTACCAATAAACGAGAGAATTATCGATTATTCATATAGTATATAATCTGACAAGCGTCAAAATGGGAGCTAAATTCACAAATATAGAGATAAATGTTGAATAATTGCGTTAGCCAGATATTTCGGATAAATTAAAATATAAAATTATTGATTCAGATATCAGATATCGTGTTTTGTATTATGTTACTTACATTAATTGGAAAAGTCCAATAATATAAACTTCCTTTGTATTTGTACATTTCCTTTCAGTTCTATTATATACTTTTGATGTGTGAACAGTTTAAATATTCGATTCCTACGATTGATAGTAACTAACAAATATTCAGATATTTTCGAAATTCCGAATAAACTCGGTTTACAGTCTCGACCGAAATAATGATGAACGGATTGACAGAGGACTCAATGCTAGCGATAAGCGAACCTTTATTAAAAGTCATCCACAATCCATCGCAAACTAATTGCATATTCAACTTTACTTTAACGCAATTAAAAACTTTCTTCAAAAAAGAGCTTTGAGCAATGCACAATTTCTATAATAATTTCTAACTATTTTTTCTCTTTTCTTGTATATATATATTAAATAAATCTTTATACATTCAAATCTTTAGAAAAAGGAACCTTGATCGAGAATCGCTCAGATTTTCAAATATACATACAATGGTTAGTTTATTAAAGTATTTATCGGTGGGAATGCGTATGTTTAACAAATAGCCACGAGTCTTCCGTAAAGTAAAACGTAAACGAGCAATTCCAAAGCGGATTGCACGGGTCATGTTAAATCGAATTATAAACGTCACGACCTAATTACATCTTTCGTGCCGCCATGCATATGTAGTAAATGCGACGCCGCAAAAACGAAAACACCACGTGCGAGAACACAACTCCACGTTGAAATTACGTTTCTCGCAACATCGTCGACAAAACGTTATATAAATATGCTCTGCGTAATCTAGCTCATAGCGAGTAGACTAACATATGAGAGTCGGTTCCGTATGAAAACGTCTCTTTCGATTTTTTTATGCTATCGAGTTACATTATTTGCAATATAATATTATCGTTACGTCAATATCTTTATCTTTTAATTTTTAATTTAAATGATAAATATATTTGCAATATAACTTATTTTTTGTTGTATATCACAATTTTTAGAAAAAATATAAAGAACAAATAATATAAAATTAATTATAATATAATATAAACGATTATTTTCCAAATATTATAAATAAATAAGCATTTCGATTTTAGATAATCTGAATTTCAGTTTCGATTACATTACGATTAAAATAGATATTTTGTTAAAAGTAAAAATAGTCTTATAGTAATACTAAATATTATAGATAATTATATATATTCGTGAAAAAATTTAATATATTTAATTGCGCTATTATTAATAATAAATATAAGAAAAATATAAAAAGATATATAGTTAATCACATTAATAAATTTTATTCATAAACTTCACTACTTTGTAATCTATCATGTTGTCCAATACTTATTATATATTTACATTACATTAGATAAAACCGGTTTAATTATTAGCATTCCTGTTTTTTACAACACGTACGCTCGAGTATTAGCAGCATGCATTCCATAATGTGCTTCTCAAGAATATCATAACGACAACTATCAGAGTATGGCGCAATATAATGCAATTAAATGCAATAACTTTTTTGTATTTCCAATGTCTCTGGGAAACAATCAAATAGGAATGCCGTCGCATTCACGATCTTGAATCTTACTGCAACAAAAGATATACGACTCTGCGATCGATATGTGCAATATCGCGAAAATATAAATTGAAACGATAAACTGCGCTCTGACAGACCCTGGTTATAATTCTCTTTGGACATCTTCATCCGCGCATCGAGTATATTCACGATGGTAATTATGTCAGTGGGATGCGTTAACTCTCGTGGACTCGCGATCGATATTCTACCGGCTATGATTTACCGCTTTAAAGACGTTCCTGTGATTTGTAAGCTGTAGATTATATAACCTGCGGGCTAATTAACACCATTATTTGCGCTTACTTTCCTGTATCTCGTAACAAAACGTGTTTGTGTTGAAAATGTGTAAAGGTGTGAAGATATGCATCAGAAATCTTCGAATAGTCACCTTACGTAAACTCCAAGACCTTGTCAATAATTAAAATGTCATTTTTCTAAGAATATAAAACTGAACGTGACTGACTGTCGCAAAAGTGTTTACGCATCCGTGAAAACTTCCAAGAAAAAAAATTTGACGTAATTAATTTGACATATTTAGAGATAAAAAAACTTAATCAAATTAAGATTATAGAATTTCAGATAAAGATTAGAGACCTAAATATAACTTACAGTTTTATAAAAATAAAAATAAAAATCCATCCACTTTATTAGAACGATTAAACTTTTAACATTTTAATTGAAAAATAAATGAGATTTTGTGAAATATTTACAGAAAAATAAAATACGCAAAGAAAGTAGAAAATCTTATTTTGGGAACGAGCATTTCAGTTGCACGCGACTAAGACCTTCATTTTGTTACGTACAATGATTACAATGATTACACACGGCGCAATGAGTTCGCTGTATAAATTCCCGGCGTGAGAATGTTCCTTCCGTTCGGTTGTTATTTTAGTACGAACTACATGTGCGTGTGTATGAACACGAACGCGAGAGAATTCTCGCGTCTGTTCTTCTCGACCTTACCCCGTTAAACAGAGCGGTGCGTCGTCGTCGATGAAGAAAGGGCGCGAGTGCTTTCTGGTTTTACCAGCGACCCTTCGGGGTCACCCGCGTGCAACTTGCACCTACGTTCTTCGCGACGCGCAAATTCTTATTGTCGACGAAACGGCACTCCGAATGCAAAAATAAGCAAACTCGACGATGACAGCGTCGGTAATGACTGGCTGCGAGAGCAAATAAACTCTTGTCTCGACGTATGCACATGGCGATTGCGTAATGATATAAAGTCGTTTTCTCATGAGTTTACTGCCTCTCGCACGTAACTCGTATCAACTCCTCCCAGTGCATAAGAAAACAATCAGTCAGGCGCTGATCCGCGCCATGACCTACTTTTATATCTTTTTTATAGAATAAACTCTTTTATTCTAGAGAAAAGGAAGAAAGAGCGTATCGTGAATACCGAATATTGGATCGTTCTTGCATCGGATCGAGATGTATGAGCTACGTTAAATTTTCAACGTGACGTTTGATATAGATCGAATTTATCTCAATAGAAGGCATATACAAAAGAAAGCTACAAATCAAATCTTTATTCTTGTATGTGTAAATTTGATAACCGGAAAATTTTTTAATTCTATAAATGCGACACAATATTAAAATAGCTGCTTTTTTCTCATATTATTATTGTTAACACGGAATCTTTCTTTTTTTAATGGTTACTTAAAATTCAAAAACTGCTTTCTTCTCTATATAACGATCCTTTTTCCGTTGAACTTTAATCATGGCGGTAATAATCGAAGAACAATTCACGTAGACTCTTGGCAACAATGGTTTGGTACATTTATGGCTCGCAGGCATTGGAAAACATTGAAATACTCGGCGCGCGTAATATTCAACGATACAAAATCTCTCCGGCAATATCGGCCGCGCTAGAAATGTTTTCCATTTTGGATGCGACGTAATGACGACGCTTGATACGACTGTCGGCGGAGGAAACGGGAAATCGCGTTGTCGCGCGAACAATGGTGACGTAATTCCACGCGTGTCAGTGGAGATTCACACGCACACGTCCGCGCGCGATCCCGCCGTAGGGCGTATAAAAATTTCGCGCCAGCCGTGAAAGAATCGCGAACACGCCGACGTGATACACGCCCAAGTGGATTCTCCTCGGCCGGACATTTAGTTGACCGTCATAAATTCTGGGCTTTGACGCTCGCGGCCAAGAGCCCGGTAACGCGCGCCCGGGCTCTCCCGGCGGAGCTCGCGCGCTGGCCGAGATTTTTCGAGTCGCGGCTAGTAAAACTCCACGGGAATGGGTCCCGGAATGGGCACAGGGAATAAAACTAGGAGATGCAGGAAGGAAACGAAACGGGCCAACGAAACGTCGCGGTAGCTCCGGCACGGTACCTACTTGCAGGCATGCACCGGGAGAAGTAGTTGCTGCGAGGGGACGCGCGCTCGCATCCTGTTGCAGTTTCATAGGCGAGAGAACTCATTGAAAAAGTAATTTTCACAGAATTCTCCAAATAATACAATTTTGTAATAACGAGAAACGCAAAAATAATAGGAAAATAAACAATAGAGACGGAAGTCACTTGATTTCGGGAAAAAATGCACGAAGCATCGAAAGTTATAAAATTATATGTATTTATATGATAATTGGTACCCGCTTTTATTTGTTGAATTTAATTATATTATATAGTTAGTGTTCTTTTTCCAATTTCACTCATGCACCTTAGAAAGATATCCACGGAAAATTTTACCGACGTTTATTTTCGTACACCCTCGAGAACGTACTTGTAGTGGTACTCGGAGAGAGAATGTTCCAGTTCGTGCCGATATCGCACACAAAAATATCCCGCTGAAATCTCGCTGGAAAATTCGGACTTCATTGTGGCTCTGAAGACCACGAGCGATGGAGTCGATTTCGACATGCTCGAATAAATTGCACGCGAAATTCGCTTTGCGCGGAGCAGCAGTTTACCGAGCAAACGGACTTAATTTCTCGATCTGGAACATTTCTCGTGCAAATTACTTAAATTATAAATCTCTAACACGGTCTACGACGTGTTTTCAAACATGTTCACAATATATTGTACATTTGTCACATATCTCGATGAGGAGAAGCAAATAAAATCCACCGCTTCGAAGACGCGTTTTCAAAAAAACTATTCAGCGAAAACCGAATGGACACGTGAGCAAATATCACGTGAAAAAAATGTCATTTTCGTTGAAATTTCGAACTCCATTAAAACTTCGAGAATTACGAATCCAATTTTTGCGGACAAAATTATTCTAGACAATTGTGACTCTTGTAAATCGGACCGGAAATTGCTTTCTTTTGCGTAAGACAATAATTTATATCGTAACATCGGTACAATTGTTTAAAACAAAAGACTGATATTAAATTCTTTAATATCGCTAAGTTAATCCAAGGAAAATCTAGATATACTTCATAAATCGCTTGACCTAAATTTTTGACTCGTTAAGTTCTTTGAGCGGATCAAACAGTTGGAAACCACAAGTCGACAAACTGTAAGCGGAAGAGACTTGTGGGCTTAGTTTACTCATCCACGTAACCATATTCTACAAAATGGACGTTATACGGTCACGTAAACCAGTACTGATGAAATGACAGAGATGTACAAAGCAGATACTCCAAAATAATTCTCTGTGAATTTAAAATATAAATTATTAAATTAATTTATAGAAGATACTATGTTTATAATCTTGCAAATGTGTTTTAAAATATTGGAAACAGAAGATATCATAAATGAGTTTCATATCGTTTAAAACTGCATAAATAATGCGAAATTCACATTAATCGCGTGTCGATATATATTGCGATACTCCGTAATTAGATATTATTTTAATTATCATCCATAATCAAATCTTATCCTGGTTAAGTTTACATAAAAATGATTAATTATATCAATTACTAGTGACTTCTCTACAATATATTCAACATAGAGTAGAGAATTTTTGCCATAAAATAGTCTTTATCATATAAAATTGTCTTTCATGACAGTGATATAAATTGTCACATACATTGACAACGGAAATAATCTGTGTGACGGAATTCCACAGTAGAATTTTAGAGAAATAAAGCACGCAGTCTCCGTGGTTGGTCCGACAAGCTACTTGGCAAGAGAGACCGCACCGATATTACATATAAACCCCACCAGCGGCATTTAGATATTTGCAATTCATATCACGTCTCATGCATGCGCGATGGAGTGACTGCTGCGACCGCTGTATGTCATCGGTCGTGTCCCGCGTAACTGGTCACGGTATGTACGTGTAAAGCGATCCTCCCCTGAAGAAATGTACCGGCTTACCAGACCTCACCTCCGGCTCATTTCATACAAGCGCACTCATTGCTTCCGGAACACCGAATTCGACCTACTTTCATTTGCAGTTAAGAGCAACCGTACTCTACATTTTTCACAGTTTTTAATTAATGCAATCAATTTCTCGTTTTTAACAATATTTTCACGTGTTTGTAATATCCAAATAAGGACTGAAATAAAATTAATTCTAAACGATTTTTAAGAATTACAAGACTGGAATATTACTTCGAGATTTGGGGAACTACAAAATCCAAAGATTTATTCGAATAATCACTCGTATAATCGTATAAGTCAAGATGATATAATTTTCACATTCACGATTCCGAGCATTTGAAAACTTAAACATGTAAAATTTTATCTTTAATTACAAGACAAAATGTTAAATTAATTACCTTAAGATACAACATAATTCTTATATTAAGTGCAATTGATTGCGTTATTTTTTTTGAAAATAGGGACTCTTTTGCATCTTAGTATATCGATAACACCGACTAACTCTACGAATTTCAATGCAGCCAATATCATCAGCGCGATTGTGTGTTTGGGACTACAGTGTTTCAATTCGGTGCCATGTAACCAGCAAAAATCGATGCATCGTCGCATTGGAAAGTCACGCCTATCGATGGTTCATCACAAAGCACGCTACTGGCGACCGATACTCCATAAAAGCCTGATCATCCGCTTACGACCGTGCCGGCGTGAAAAACTATGCGTCAAAAATATATTTTCGCGGGAGCGACACGATAGTAATGTCCGCGACAGAAAATTGAGTGAAGCAGCACTTCGGTAAATAAATTGATATCATATTTGCATTGTCTACAAAGAGGATCATCGATGCGAAATCATTTTTAATTAATTTACTAGCTGAACCCGAGTGAAATTAATCTTGTAAAACATATATGAGTACTCATTTAAGCTCCGAAAAATTGATGGTGCCTCTTTACTGAATGCATTTGATAAATTACAAAGATATAAAATATAATAATTTACCGAAATGAAAATTGTAATTTAAATATTATTAACGGAATATAATTTAAACATTATTACGGACAATAACGCAAATCATTTAGGGGAACGCTTTGCAATTCTAAATATGCAATTAACAAAGTGTATGTAGATATATTTCCATTTGCTTCCGCTGCGTGCGATGTTTGGTATGCACTTCGGTGTTGAAATTTCGAAACGTTTATCGTTTTTATTAACAGCTGAGAGAAAGATTAAACGTTACAGTTATGAGATGAGGCCGCGTGTTTGGCAACAGAATCACGAAGCGCAAACAATTTCGCTAACGAGTTCCAACTATTAGGCCCTATCCGAACTCAATTCTTGGTACAGATGTTCTCACATACGCGAAGCTGGCTGCTGTGTGGCGCATAACCGGCATTAGCCTGCGAGTCACGTGCGATCACCTCCGCCCGTGCGTGTGCACCTTCCATCTCTCTATATGCGCGAATGGAAATGCGCTTCTCTTCCTTGAGTCGTGCAACACCTTACGCGGCATACCGCGACAATAATGTTGCATTCGTGGCACTTTGATATTCCAACATCATGTATAATTTCACTTTCGCAGTATGTAATAAGTAGTTAACAAGATTTACCTTTGCAGCAAGGGCAGCTCTATTAGAATATGTGAATCAGAGAACATTAAAAAATAATTACTTTTCACATTTTATTTTTTAAAATTTAATAATTTTATTGAATAATTTAATTAATTAATTCAAATTCTTAAATTTAATTTATTACGTGTATGTATGTATGTATAAGATAATTATTTCATGTAACTGAACAAAAATTTATAAATTTTGTAATAATCAATATAAGAAAGTAAGAAAGTAATAATCTTCAATTACAGTTGACTTGTCCAACAAACACATTCACATCTTTTCGTATACTAGAATCGAAACTTTCAGAAGAATTTTATATTAATCACTATATTCATATACTACATCATACACTATATTATACATATATAATTACATTAATAATTATAACGATGTTGAGTCATTGCTAATTTTAAATTTTAATAAATTATATTTTTACTTAACAAATTTTTAAGTGTTAAGTGAACGGAGAAAAATGGAGAAAGATAATAAATTTTAATACTATTACCACAAGGTATATTACAAAATAGAATTTAAGATATTAAAGCCATATTAATTATTTTATAAATGTAAAGGCAAAAGATATATAGGATGGCAAATTAAGCGAGGGTAAAATTATAGATGAGCCAGCTTCGCGTTCGATCGAACAGGAAGGACGCGACATGGAAATGAGAGAAGGGCGCGTGCACGACTCTCCCGCGCAACCCTTACGCGAGCGTGCACACGTACACACATAAACGCACACATTCAAGCGGCGTACGCCTCTACAGCTTGTTGCGGATTATGTAGACTCTCGTTGCAACATGTGTTCGTTATATCGCTCCGACGGAGTTACCAACTCCCGACTAAGGCTTCCCTCGTCTCGACGCCCGCGCGCATGACGCGGCGCGTTTACGTACACGCGTAACAGCCCTGCGGCCGTGTGCGCACTTGTACAATGTAAATATTTTACGTAGCTACGTCGTGAATTAAGCGGCTTAAATAGATTAAGGCTGGGCAAGGCGCGGCAAATATCCACCACTGCGGTTGCAATCTTAACTCGGCGAGTATCGAGTTGCTCGAATGTTATTACTCTGGCACTCGGATCGAAGGATTATCGAAGCGCTCTCAATACATGCCATTTGCATCCGCACGATTTTCCATTTCTGCTTCTTTCTTCGTGAATGAAAAACTCACAAAGTCAGACGGTATTCGGATTTGCCTCCTGTCAATTCTATGTTCAGAATCTTTATGTAACGCCCTTAACATTTTTTTTATCTTTTATCCTCTAAGAGTTGTTGGAACAGTACCATATACACATTTTACAAATCGAATATCCTCGCCGCTTTTAAATGAAACCGGAAGAAATTACGAGAAATAGAACCTCGATATCTATTATTACATTTCTCTTTATATCTAACTAGAATCTTTTCAATTTTCATTGCTCCAATTGCGAAGAATGTTGAATTTTCTGTAGTAATTCCAATATTAACTAAAAAAAGCTAACTTTCGCAATCTGTTCCACTGTTTTTCGCAACTATCATAAATCTGGTCCACAGATCGTTAAATATACCACATTCCGAGTTAAATGATCGCGGACGATTTGAATTCAATCGGATAATTGGACGATACGAGCGTATTTTCAACGTCGAATCGTGCTGAGAAACCATTCGATGAAATCCCGAAGAGAGAGGCACCCGAATCGTGTCTCACATACACACGATCAATCGATTTCTCGTCTCGTTAATCTCACAGAACGTCGCTTTCATCGAACCGTCGAGGCAAGGTATCTCGTAACGAACCAGGCGGCTTTCCATTTGTTTGCCCTGAAAACGTTAATGGCGAGATCTGCTTCTCCGTGTCCCAGAAACTGAGCGCCCGAAGGATTGACGGTCGCCAAAGTAAACTCGATGCCCGTGAGTTTATCCCAGACCAGTGCCGGCGTGTCCCGAAGGACACTGCACGCGATGGAAAGGATGCGAGTTTCCGGAGCACGTCGTTGTGCCCGAAAAGTTTCCGCTCTTACCGCCGAGAGTTCCCTTTTTCTCTTTTAACCGTGCATCTGCCTGACCACAATAGTAAATACTTTGCGAAAATGTCTTCCAATATATACGAAGACTGAAGCACTAGTCTAAGAATGGGCTTCTTAATCTTTTAATCCTCTTTACTGATGTATTCCTCATTGCAATCTTTTATAGAATTCTAATTACAATTGATGGCAATCATTAGCCCTTGGCTCTCGCTTTAAATCATCTATAATTCTCCAGAAATAGAATTCTAATATTTATTATACATTTAGCCGTATAATTTGATATACATTTGTGGTTTCACTATATATTTATAAAATATATAAGTAAAAATATATATTACATATAGGTATGTATATTTTTTAAATATTTTATGCATACATGTGTATTTTGATTTTTGAAATGTATTATTTTTTTCAGGATACGTGACATTTTAAATAGAATTATAATAGAATTTTATTTTAATCTTGAAAATTATCTTAATTAATAAAATATCCAAATGATATATATTGTTAAAACTTTTATGTATACAACTTCTTCTTTCTAAACATATTTTTATTAGATTAAAGTATAATATAATTATAAAATTATTATAACTTCATTAATTTAATAAAAACTGCATATTATTACATTCGCTTTAAAATATTATCCTCTATGAAAATGTTTTATAAAATACGATTACAAGGAAAGCTTTTGTAATTTTACAATTTATCGTTACTTTCTCTAAACCATTTCGTAATTCATTTCATAATTAATTTCAAAAATGTTACATTCACTCTCATAATAAAATTCTCGTAAATTTAACGTCTGAAAAATAAAATGTCATGATAAAATATTTTATACTTTTTTATATCTATAACTTTCCCCTACTTATTTGTTACCGACTTGTCTTAATTAAATTTTAGATTCCATCCGTTTACAATGCACGAATTGGAAAGCTCCAGTGTTTTGCGTGCAATTATAAAAATTCTGAAAAAAAACCGAGTGCTTACGTCAAACGTCCGGAGAAGCGTCACACGCCTCTTCGTGCTGGAATCAATTTCGAGGGTGCGCACTCACGAGTGCTCTCGCGAAAATTTTCGACCGAGCCGAGTTTTCCGACCGTTTTCCCATTTTCATCCAGATCGTAACTCCCTAGAGCGCGTCGGCCGTGTGGTACGCGAGCGCGGTAATACCCGCGCGCACGGATGTATTCTCGTTAATAGAAATAATACTCGAGCGCTGAAAGTAAACAGGTGTACGGTAGCGCCCGGTTAATACGCCCAGTAGACATAATATACGACAGAAGTACGTGGGATAAACGACGACCAACAGGGCGAAGAGAGGTCGGGCGTTCGCCGCCGAGCGTGTATAATTTAATGTTCAGAAGCCCGCGATTATATAGGACGTTTCAATGTATCTTTTCTTAATTAAATTTCTGCACCGTCAATAGACTGAATGGACAATTCAAGTCTTAAGCATATATTCGACGATTTTTTGAACATTTAGAAGAGAAGAGTAGATTCGAGTAAAGCAGGAACGTAATTCGTAATTGCAAAATTATTTTAGTTAAACATTTAATAATTGAAAACGATGGCGGGATTTTCAAATTGTCGCTAAAAAAAAAAGTCGGATCTATCGAGGCGTCCATCGGATGGAAGGGAGAAAGAGCAGATCTGAAACAATCTGTATACGTCGCAGCCTCATCTCCGAGGCTGAAGAGGGCCTGATAAAACGTGCGTGTCAAGCCGTGAAGTCGTCGGTGCAGTGACTTATATTTTACGCTAACCGTGTCGTTAAACATCCTCGACGGCCTCGCCATCGTTCGCAGTTCCTATCAAGAATGTTACGACCCAATATCTCTCTCGTTGCTCCACGTTTACACCGCGCGTACAGGTAAAGCTTGCCTGACATCTAAACGGGACTTACTTCCGGAAATAACTATATTAACGATCTTCATCAACTTTCTCGCGAAGATGCCTCAAGCCTGAAGAATGATAACCAAAGTACAATATTTATTTCGACAACTTTGTAACAGTCGTAAGGTTCAAAATTTATTATATCGTCATGGAAAGATAATTAAATATTTTACTTTTTAAATATATTTTTATCGTCGTCTTATTTTATTATCCAACTGACAGTTTGAGCACAATTGATGCATTTAGTTCTTGAAGAAATTTGAACTGTGCGAATTAAACGGAGAAAATAATACAGGTAAATGATCGGGCTATCGAGTGAGATCATACCAATGCCTTGATTAGCGTCTCGGGACGCCCCGTTCGTTTGTCAAAGCCCGCAAGGCCGAATGCAATTAAGCGTCGTATAGAGTCCGTCGCGCTGTGTCGCGGCGCGGCGCGGCGCGTCGCGTCGCGTCGCGTCGCGTGTGCACGCTCGATAGGGCGAGAAGCGAGTTCGTTTCGTGAAACTGCCAATAATAATTAACGTTGGCACGAAGCCTCGTCCGCCCTCACCTATAACGACGAGTACGCGTCTCTGTACGCCACAGGAAGTGCCTACGGTGAGGAAGCACACCGTATAACGAACTTTCGCGAACGGACTTTGGCTTCGTTGACCTGCCAATAATTATCGATCGGCGCTCTGTACGCGTATATTCGCGAGGACATGGCGATGCATTGGATTTACGAGGCAGTCGCATCCCCAAGAAAACATCTTTTAGGTAAGCGAGACAGAATACTAATCGTCCGCATGTCATAACGCTGATAGCGAACCGCATGCAAGGCGACCTGTGAAAGAATGACGATATCTTATCCTGTAAAATATCTTATCCAGTTTCTCTTTGATAAAGTAAACTTTGCCGTCATGTTGCTAAATAAGTTAGTTAATTAACGATGATAGTCTCAAGCTAATTGCGTATCGTATCACTATCTGATGCTTTGACATTTTCAGATAACAGAATATGTTGTTATTTATTAATTCGAAAATTAATAGATAGTGAATAGATAACAGTGCATATTCTCAATTTAATAATTTTGTATTTGTATGTCATTTGCAATGTATGTAAATAAAATATGTATGTGCATTAAGCTTTCGTGAATTAATTAAAGTCAATTTACAAATGTATAATTATATGTTTCTGATATAATTTATTAAAATTGTAATACTTTTTAAAAGATACATCACTGCTATAAAGCATCACAAAAACAATTTTATAAGAATTTAAAAATAAAGTATCGAGAAAAAAAGAGAAATGATAAATAAAATGTTAATATTTTCAGATTCCATATTTTTATATTTTCAAGATTTTTGATAAAAAAACTTCTAATTGTATTATTTCTCATGATATATACCGACATTTTAAACGCGCAAATTTTCTTAAAATATTTTAGGTGTATTTACAAATATAATAATCTAAGAAATGGACGAATAATTTAGATTTTAACGTTTAGTCTCTAGTTTGTGGAAAGTCAACTAATTAAATTTCAGCTTTCTAGAGCAGTACTTTAATATTTCCTCGAGTAATGAACTATTTGTAATATTTGGCACAACATAAAACAGATTTGTACGTTGTGAAACGTATACGTAGATCGTATTGAGAGAGCAGAACCGACCGTAGCGAGCACAAACGCATTCGTGTTTATATGTCGAATATATCCAAGGCGTACTACGTATCCCATAGAGAGTTGTAACACTGGATTGCGCGGGCATCTCTGTACCGTACATACGGTGCATGCAGAAACGTGGAAATGGGTGAAGAGTATTTTATTACGATGCGGTAGATAATGCTGAATGTGCTCTCCGCTTCCCCCGCGTGGCGGTGTGGGTGCTATTACGTGGATATCTACCGAATGCCTACCACGCGACCAACTATACGCCGCTCGATATGGAATCGCAGAGAAATGCACTTGCTTTTCTATATATGATGTCCCAGAACTGTCACCGTACTCCACGTTCAGAAATTCTATGATCAATATAATTAATTTGTATTTTAACTAAAATAATATATATGATTTATTAGTGACTCGAAACAAAAATTAGTTTGCATAAACCAAGTCCCGCTTTTTGGCTGTAAAAGTTAAAGTGAATAAACTATTATTAATATTGCATGGATGCTTACATTAATATCTTAAATATAAAAAGATATTGAATATTATAAAGTTAATAAAGTAGAGTTGATACATCTCATTTAATTTTTGCTTCAAACTTGCTAAAATTTTTGTGGCTAAGAGTGCAACATATATATTTATTCCTTCAATAACTACTTTGAACAGTCATGAATATGATTCGCTTCAATTATTTTGTCTACGTATTTATGAATTGATAAAATATTTTGAAAATATACAAATTTGATTTTATCACACAGTTGACTTTGCCAAAAAAAAAGCTCGAAAAACGATGCTCTGCTTGCGATATCCGTTGTGAACTATATGTATAACGAGATGGTATGACACTCGTTTGTTACACGCTTTCATATTAGCTGCATGGGTCAGGGAAGTGATCCGCATGCCTACACATTTTCTGTTGATGATTTTGAATGGGAGTCAAAAATCGCGATCAGAAAAAATGAAAAAAAATGAAAATATTAATTAACATGCATCAATTTCGTATATATTGTTATATGTGCTTATGATATAAGAACAACAAAAGAAATAGTAATTAATATTAAATCAGTAATAATTACGATACTCCAAATATTAATAATTTTTTGGTCACTTTTCTCTTATCATGCATCGTGTGTAACACCAAGTTGAAACAACTTTGTAGTTATGCGTTATAAAAATTTATTACACTGCATGAAATGTAAAAAGTCATTGCTAAATAAAGTTCGAGA
The DNA here is from genome assembly GCA_011638315.1 of Tetramorium parvispinum. NCBI lineage: Eukaryota > Metazoa > Arthropoda > Insecta > Hymenoptera > Formicidae > Tetramorium > Tetramorium parvispinum. The sequence goes on along the minus strand of VBVR01000315.1, from coordinate 8,656 downwards.
AAAAAGGAAAGTAACGCGCAGAATTCGATTTACCCGAGTACGTACTTTTTTCTTTGACTTTTTGATTCGAAGGTCAAATGGAAATGTTATTGTAGCTTCCGGTGGTTTTGAACATTCTCCCGAACCCGTGTTGCATTCAGAGCAGAAGCAATGGTCTGTGGCAAATGCGAAACTCGTGGTTGCACGTACATCGGTGATTAGGTTAACGCGAACGCGACTCTTTTTTTTCTGTTACGTACGCAGAATTGTTTGGAAAAGCTGCCATCACACTCTCGCGAAGCCATCGTGTTTTTTTTTCAAAGTTCTGCGAGCTCTGATATCTGCAATTCTCTTAAAATGTGAGCTCTGATATCTGCGATTCTCTTAAAATGTGTTCAAGGTCGTTAACCAGTAATCGATATTGCAAGTGCTTTAAAAAATTATAGTATCGTGTAATACAACGATAAAATACAACAATTTAAATATTACTTTTAAGAAAATATTTCTGTTGTGTTAACTATTAAATATCTCTAGAAAACGTTCATAATTATTTGCCACAGTCAATATGTGAAAGAAATAAACATGAATGTGATGCTCTCTTTAAACCAATGTCCCATATTAAGGTGTTTCATCGAACATGCATAAATGAACATTATTTATGTTTTTAATTTATAATAAATTTAATCAACATACATTATCAATTATACGATGCAATAAGATAAGAGTGTTCTCCGCACATCTATGTATATTTATACATTCGATATCTATGCAACGCAAAGTTATAAGTATAAACGCAGAAAGTATGTGCAATCGTGCAAAATTTACACGAATATAAATAAAGATAAAAAATATAACAAAAGATTTCGTAAAAAATTGCACATAATTGCAATCAATTGATATCAATAATGATTAAAGTAAGAAAATAGATTGAAAATAGAATTAATACAATGTTTATAATTACGTATAAACAGCAACCTAACCATTTTTATAGCCAATGCAACATTAAAGATACAAACGTATGGTGAATTGCGGTCACATGCGGTTCATTTTTATTCTCCATCCTGTCTATTATTCGCCATCCGTAAAAAGGACTTGGATATTTTTGCGAGCCTCAAATATAACGCGTATCGATTATACACTTTCGCACTATTCTGCTCTACTTTACGCGACCTACAGAAGTTCATTGTTGCAACTTTAATCACGAACCGTCGTGGAAATTTCACCTTGCCGCTACATCTCATAATGAATTTCTCTCGCAACATTCTGTCGCGAAAGAGAAAGCGTAGTCTCGCGCAGGATTCGCGACCGCGGCGAAGCCGCTCGAGCATCAGCTCGAGCAACGTTAGCATTTTCGCGTAAGAAGTGCTTGCGCGTGTAATCAAACACCGACACAGGAAATACGGTGGTATATTCGCAGTAACTGCCGATAACTGCAACATTTGATGCAAAACCCGATTTTATAACCGCTCATATTTCGATTAACTTTGTATAAATCTACCGGAAAGATGCATATATAACGTTACAGAAAATAGATTGGATTTTGAAATGGTTCGTATCTTGTTCAATTCGTTCGTTTTCTGTTAATCGTCCATCAACAATGCGATATATATTTTTTTTTTCATTATTATGTGTAAATTCCAAATTCGCAAAAAATGATAGAGATATATTTCGAATTTTGTACAAAAACCAGATAAAAATGTATCAAACAGAATACATTGTTAGTTAGATTTGGAAAAAGGTCAGTCTCATTAAAAAATGTGGGAAACATTGAGCGGATTTTCCATGGTGGATTTGTTGGCAGGAAATTCTCTGTTAAACCGGCAACAGCGCTACCGCGAATTGTGTTTTCGCGAATGAGAATTAAAGTTGAGGGTGGCGGAGCGAAATTAGTAACTACGGCTTCGCCTTCCGACACGAAACGACGTAATGAGCGCTTTCGCGTGGGAAACAAAGGGCGAGAGAGTAACCGGGGCTTCGGTTTCGAGGAGGGAAAAACCAGACCGCGCGAACGGAGCGAGTAGAAGAGAAAAAAAAAGCGAGGGAAAAACTCCAAAAAAAAACCCCTCTCTTGCCGCGCTCCGCAATCTCTTCCCGAACGCTTCTTCGTCGCGGCGACGTAAGCACTTTCGCGTGGGAAGAGAAGTGGTTTGCTCGCGTACGTAGCCAGACATCGGCAGCGGCATTCGCGCGCTCACAGATACATCGCAAGCCGCGCGCCGTTGCTTGTCGCAGTAGTAGGCACCGTTGCATTTTTCAGCACGCCTCAGCACTTTTCACACTTCGCTCTGATCACCGAAATCTTTTCCGTACGGCCGCACGAATACCTTTGTGTGTCGCGAATCTATTCTTGCATATCTGCGATACGTACAACAGCTGAGAGATAATAAGTAAAATATAACTGTGTTATTGTGTTATCTTATATAAAATTGTCAAATTATGAGAAATTCTAACTTTTAATTTTAATATATTTTTAAACTTGAGTCAAGTATAGAAACAAATGTTATAACATGCATTTAATGCTTAATTCTAAAATTCATAAATTTAAAAACGAATTTCAATCATCTACAATCATAATTGAATTGATAACTCTAGTTTAAATTGGAAAATGTTTTAAGTAATTCAACTTAGGATGCATTTCTAATTCTTATGTCAAATCAATATAGTTTTTTCTAACCGCCACGTCCATTTCGATAATGGACGTGGTCCTGTTTATATATTTTATATACTATTTGAATATGCCGAGATAAAAATTTAAAAATTTAATAATACCAGCGTGAATTTAATTGCAAGTAGCGTAAATATTTTTCAAATATTTTTGCTCAAATACCAATGGGTCGTAAAACATTCCATAGCCGTAAATTATTTCTAGAAGCGTATAGGCATGCAAATAGGGGAAGCATCGTTGCGCTCTGCGCATCCCGACTTCAAGATTCCTGTTGAAAAGGCACGGCAGGTGCCTCGCTTTACGTACGATAAAAACACTTACGTGCTTGAATTCCGCCCACGATGTTGTTTACGAGAATACGTAAGCCGCGTTGTGTTACGTTCTGACGGAGCTGTTGTTGGCGCCATGCTGTGTGCTCATAATAATTATCGAACGCGACCCATAGACAGTTTTTGCAATACCACGTGCCGGACACGGTAAACGAAGTCACGTGCGATAAATACGGCGAATTTAAATCCAAGAGAGAAACTGCAATTAATAATTAACTCTCCCTCCCCCCTCACGAACGCAGAGTTTTAATATTTACCATATGCGTACGCAAATGTAGCATCACAAGATATTTCAGTAACATCACGATTTAGCAATGCACAAAATTTATGCTATTTTATATATCTTGAACTGACATTAAGATGTATTATTAATGCATTTATACATTTACGTTCCACATCTCGTTGAAATACGATAATGGATGAGCACATGACGCAATAAAGAAGATAAATAACGAGAAACAAACTTGATCTTCTATCCCCCTTCGCATCAGGACGTATCCCATTACAGCGATAGCGGACCAAAGATCCAACGTAATATGTCGAAAGTAATACATGTACATTTCTATATTATGACTGTATGATATGTAGTTTGATAAACCATGCGGAGAGCAATCTTGTTCAAAACGTTTACATAGATAATCGGCCGGAGACATTTGTGTCTCACTGGGTAGCTCCGCCATCGCGATTGTTACAGTAAGATATAGAAACAATGAATCGTTGCATAAGATGAAGCAAAATATATTTGCTTTAACGTATCCACATCAGCGTGATATGCATAAAACATCAAGATTAAAATTTTTTTCCTCTTTTCTCTCTGTCATTCTTTTTATACTATGATCATACTTGGTTGTTCCGTTATACAATAATCAATGCGATTAATTGTTAGGCGAAATGAAATAAAGAAGCTATTCTTTGAAGAAATGAAGCTCGTTATATAATTCTAACAACCAGTCCTTCAATTAGCCGTTCGTTTCTATGCGTCGAAAATAATTTCCGTGACGTCCGACATACATGTTTGCAACAAGCGCTGATAGGAATCGTGTAAAAGCGCAAAACCAGCATGGCGAACGCGAGCGCTGAACGAGCGAATGCGTTGTAATCAACTAGCGACGTAGTAGATTGGCTGTCTCGCAAAAATTGCGGCTATCCGAAATTCCGAGATTAAACCAGGAACGGCTGAAAAACTGTCGAAATCGCGAAAATACAGAATGCGTCGCCGGACGGTGCTGCGGATTATTTCCAATCAAAACGAATCGTTTTAAATCCCGAATAAACCAATCGCGTGTCCGCGCGTTCTATCCGATGTCCGAAAATGAAGACATCAATCGCGGTGTTTGCGTCCAGCAAAACTAATTAACTAATTCCTCGCCCGTCGCTCCTCTCTTATCGCTCTGAACAAGATCTAAACTGAGTTTTTGCTAGTTAACGGCAATCTGCATTGGTGAAGATTTAGTCTTCTTGGGAAATGTCATTAAACTTCAATTACGTGCGGTATAGCGAGAAACCATAGACCTGTCACTGTAATTTGAATTAAATTTGCCTTCTAAAATGGTTGATTCAAGTTGTTTCGCTCGTCTATAAAGAATTATATTTAAATCATCGGTTTTTTATTATGTAATTGATTTTGGAAGTGAAAACTAGAGATGTATTTTTAGCCAGAATAATTCAAATAGCACTCAAATAATTAAATAAGCAATTAAATAAATATTGATTACAGAAATCTTCTTCTCGCAGTAGTCTGCAAGATATATCGTAAGCATGCTGCGTTGCATTCTAACGGATTATATTTTCGAATTACTCAATGAATATCTGGTTCCTCCTATTTTTTTCATTTCAAAGATAATTTAATTAATAAATAGTTATTTACGTAAAACCCGTTAATAGTCTAATGATGTCAATATTTAACACTTCTTATGATCTGAAAACTTTAATATTTTTTTCTTCAATTTTGTCTTATTTCGTTAGTATCAACGCACATTAATATCACGTACGTATGCACAATGACACGCGCTATTGGCAAGCATACAGAAATAGGTTTTTAAATAGCGCTCTTGTTTTTTCAAGTGCAAAACGTATAAATAGAGCGCCTCTACGTAACCGTACAGAAGAAATCGTGATCTCCTCAAGGTGCGTTTTATTTGCATTTTGTAGCGATCAGACCAATTGCGTCGCACAGATCCGTTTGATTTCCCACATGCAAGTGCTCTGTTCGCGAATCTTCGATTCGATCGCTTTATACTTTAAAATTGGATTCTTGCCAAAAGCGTATGCATCCCGCAACGTTTTACGAGTCACATTATATTTACGTGTAAATAACACTTTAACATCTAGAGCGTGATCGTAAGACCATGAAACAAAAGAAAGCCTAAGAGTGCCGAAGCACAATTATGAAATAGTAAATTATAAAAATCAATTAATGTATATTTAATGCCGACTTAATTTAATACAATTTGCATTATTTTTCTCAAAACTATTATATTCATTACTATAATAATTATCTTTCTTTCAATCTTTTTCGTGTAGAAAAGTTATAAACATGCATACCATGTAAAATGGTTAGATAAGAAATTTCTCTCTGTTATCGTCAGCTTGTTCAAATTTTATTTACAACTTATAAATAATTATAATAAACTATTTATCTATAATTTTATTGATGTTTCGAATATATGTGCGCACATAGACACATAATGTATAATATAATTGCAATTAGAATTATAATTTAGTATGTATTAATAATAATTTTTTATCATAATTTAACAACAATTACATTTAAGCCCGTTAAATTTCCTTCTAAGAACATTAAGATTATATTTATTCAACCTTGTTCAACCAGATGATTCGCGAACCGGAATAACTGTGATTCAAGATATGCTGTAAACTGCAAAACGTATTTATAGAATTTAAAATTTATATTCAACTTTATGCGTAACGATTGAAATGTACATATGATTTTTAAATTAACATTTGATCTATCCTTGCAGCGTGAATCCATTAATATATCATTTGTCACCGTTGTAATAAAATACATTCACTTCTGCTTATAGCATTGATCTAATAATATCACAAACATTATTGTAATAATAAAGGATACTTGTTACTTCTCATATATTATCATGTCTATTATTATACACTATACAATATAACAGATAAGCTTCAGTAACAAAAAAACTGAAAAACACATTCCAATATAACGTACATCTCTATTTTATAACAATAAAAAAAAATATATATGCACATATAATATATAACATCAATCACTAGCAACGTATTCGATAGAATTTGAGATGAAAAAAAATATTCTACATCGACATGTAAAAATTCGAGGGCGTCTGCATAAAAGCGATGAATACGGATCACTTTTCACGACCCTGTAACCAGGCCGCGGTCGAAACTTTGCGAGCGTTAACAAGACGACGGCGGTGATGGGATAGTTTCGCGACTTTATGTTACGTAAACTTATTCTAGGTTTTCTTTCGGGGAGATCGGTAAATTCAAGCGCCTAATTATAGAGGTGCCAGAGAGAACACCTTTAACGCCTCCACCACCCGCTTGCTTCTTCCCACGAGAAACTCCGACGGTGGTGTGAAGGGCGCTGAAGGAGGCACTTGGCTCACCACGAACTAAGAAGTTTCAATTTCCGAACATAGTCGCGATACGATGGTGTTATTAATGCAATTAAGCAGGATTTCCTTCACACGATACAGCCTTGTTGACTACACCGAAAGTAAGCATTGCCATGTCTTTATCTACTGTCAGTGTATCACGATATTATAATTATAAGAAAATTCTAACATCAATAAAATCATTTAAATTTTGTTGCATATACTTATATGTATATGTATAGTGCATTTTTTATTATTTACAAATTATCACAAATATAATAAATTTTAAAAATGTTTTATCAGCAGTTATATATTTCTCTGTATAAACCATTTTTGACGCTTTTATTTTGTGAATTAATGAGTCTAATTTATTTAAATTGTTTCGTGTTTTTTGTACAAAAGAATAGAATGTACATTCTAACTTTTCTTTATAATTTTAAAATTATAATAGAAAGAATAAATGTAGATAGAATAAGTGTAACTATATTTGCAAATGTGGCAATGCCAAATGTAATTTCCAATCTGTGTTCGTATCTTAATAGTATTTTGATCTGATTCTTATTTTGCAATAACCTCAGTAGCAAAAAAATATTTCATTCTTAATGATTTTGTAATTATAGTCTACAGACAGGAAGGGAAAGAAAGAAAAAGAAACAAAATAAAACCGCAATAAAAAAATAGTTAGAAATAGTTAGAAATAAAAAATAATTACTTCACAGAATTAATCTCATAGTAAAGAAATGATTAACTTTTTTATTGTAATCGTGGGTACACACACTTGCTTTTTACGATTATGATCTCTCGATTAATATAAAATTAGCATAAATTGCAATACATTATGTTAATTTAAATCTTTCAAGTCTATTATAGCTATTAATCTTTAGTATACATCATGTTCTTGTCACTGATATGACCTTGTATCGAACAATTAGCTCGATATTATGTTCAATTTGCAAGCTAATCTGTCGATCTGTCTTTTTTTTCCATTCAAAGTGCAAAGTACAAAACTCAGATTTTTACTAAAGTTCTCTTAAAGGGAGCCAGGACGTTGACACGCGCGCCGAAGACAAGGACGACACCACTTGTTTTGGCGCCGTTTCGCTAATACCGCCGAGCCCGGTACTCACCTCTTCGGGTTCGTGTTCCGTCTACAAAGTAGGAAAATAGTAGCTTTGACGGGGCTCTTTCGAGCCGAGCTCGTCCTATGCGGACCTCTTTTTCTCAATTCACACCGCAAACGCGAGAACTTCCGCGAACGACAATTCGGTCTTCCACTTCGCCGTGTCGTTTCTCACTATCGAAAGAAGGTACCGAGCAGCGAGCTATGCGCAGACAATACCGGCGAGCGTGGTGACTGCCGCGGCTTTGGCACAAGCATCACGTGCCGCGATAAAGCAACGTGCCCGGCCGAGGCGCCAGGTCGGTCGACCTACAATGCAATGGGAGTCTTTTTCGGAAGACTCGACACGTCGAATCGCATCTCGCGGATTTAACCCTTCTGGTACGTGTAACGACTGGAATACGCGACGTTAAGTGCTCGTTACATACATTCAGCAGCTATAACATTTGAATAATAAGTCATTAAAGTTGAGTTAAACTCAGAACTGTAAATAACTATAAATAAAGTTTAGTAGAATACTGTTTGTTTCTGAGAAAATAAATCTGAATATATATGCCTCAGCTATCGAGAGCTTCTATTTATTCATCTCTAATATCGAGTAATAAAGATTTATAAATAAAAACGTCGCTTTACCATATACCTATGAAAAATTGAATGTCTATAAATCTATCAGAAAAACTCATCGACTTAATCGTTGTATGTTGCGACTATAGCCGATGGGTATAGGTACAATGTTCGATCTGACACGTGTATCGTCTATAACCGGCGACAAAGAGTCCACTATGAAACTTTGAGAATTCTGATTATGCTCGGTTAAATATTTAACTAATGGTCTGTTGTAGCTTCTAAACGATGAGTAACAACACAATAGCAGGGATCGTACTCCCTATTTCTATTATTATAGGAGGAAAAGGGGAAAATTATGATAAAAAAAGGGGAAATTTTAATTGATGTGCAGCAC